>VZRO01001568.1:163224-257188 GCA_013397915.1 Daphoenositta chrysoptera | reverse complement strand
GCGGGCGGCGCGGACCCCTCTTCCCGCCGTGCCGGGGGCCGTGGGGGCCGTGCCCGTCCGCCGGCACAGGGGCTCTCTACAGCAGGATCCTTTTGCCACAGCTTCAACAGAGGCCTTCGTGCTGTGGGCTGCCAGAATTTCTCATAGCACCAGGAATTAAGATGAAATAATCAGTATTTGCACCTGATTTCCCCGTTTCTTTAAAATTTGCTAGTTAGCTTCATCAAGTACCCTTTCCCCTCTTCAGGGATTTAAATGAATTAAAAGAATCTAGTCGTTCCTAGATCGGTTTATTCCAATCATTGCAGCCACAGCATATTTAACCATTTGAGAGCTCGGTTTGGTCGTTCTGTGACAGGGTCTCGTTGTCAAGGTGGGCTCCGGTGACACTGACCAAGACCATGGGAGTGGCATTGGCGAGAGCGGCTCAGTGGACTGCTGCTGGCTCTGGAACTGGCACACTTGAAATCACCCCTTTGAACGAATCCCTTTTAAATCAAATCATTAAGTTTGCAGAGGACTTCAGCGCTAAGCATCCTCAGGAAGCAGCATTTGTCTTCAGAGAGCCCCTTGAGTGGAAAACGCAGTTGGACTCTTCAGTGTT
Organism: Daphoenositta chrysoptera; assembly: GCA_013397915.1. NCBI lineage: Eukaryota > Metazoa > Chordata > Aves > Passeriformes > Daphoenositta > Daphoenositta chrysoptera. The sequence continues at coordinate 256,584 of VZRO01001568.1, read as the reverse complement.
TGGGGAGGGTTATGAGATCAAGTAAGTCTGAATTGCAGTGTGTTTTCAAATGCAGATGGTGAACTATGAAGAAATATTGTCCTCATTTAGCATAAACAAAACCTTAGCGTATTTGGGAGGCTGAAACAGGTGGGGGTTTTGTTGATACATATTGAAAATTTTGAGCTAAAAGTAGTAGAGTGTAAAAACTTGCTTTTTGAGAGTTTGAGACAATTCTGTCTTGTTTGTGGTGCAAACTTGTTTAGCCAATGATCTATACAACTTGCCCTGTCTAGTCCCAAGATTTTTTACAATATGTGTCTAACAGTGATTAACTGTGTCATTTCCCTTGGTGTTAGGAGTTGCTCCTGTTTGGTGAGATCACCTTGGCTGGTTGCCAGGTGTCCAATAAGCTGCTCCCCCTCCTATACTGGACAGGGGAGAAAAGTACACTGAAAGGCCCATGGGTTGAGATAAGGACAGGGAGAGATCACTCACCAGTTACTGTCATCAGCAAACTGGACTTCAGTCACGGAAATTTAATCTGCTGCCCATCAAAAGTCAGAGTAGAGTAATGAGAAATAAAACAAATCTTAAAACCTTCTGCCTTCCTCCCACACCTACCTCTTCCCAAGCTCAACTTCACTCCTGATTTTCTCTACTTCCTTACCCCTGTGTGGGACAAGGGGACAGGGAATGAGGGTTGAGGTCAGTTTTATTCTGATTTTTCTTGCTCCTCACACTCTTCTGCTCCATCATGGGGTCCCTCCCACAGGGCAGTCCTTTACGAACTTCTCCAGCGTGAGTCCTTCCCAAAGGCTGCAGGTCTTCACAATCTGCTCCAGCGTGGGTCCCTTCCATGGGGTGCAGTCCTTCAGGAACAGGCTGCTCTAGTGTGGGTGTCTCTCGGGGTCCTAAGTCCTGCCAGCAGACCTGCTCTACTGTGGTCTCCTTTCATCATAGGTTCACGGGTCCTTCCAGGAGCCTGCTCAGTGTGGGCTTCCCATGGAGTCACAGTCTGCTTTGGGCCTATCTATCTGCTGATGTGTTGCAAATAAATTGGTTTACCTTGGAAGTTTTCTGAAATACAGTTTACAGAAATTGTATGTCATGCTTTAGCATGTGATGCTTGAATAACATTCAAGATTCTTCTCAATTAAAATTTGTATTTTAAAAAGATATAATTTAATTTTTCTAGTGAAGCAACTGTTCAGTCTGAAGCGAAAAGTAAAGATGGCCAACCACTTCTTGTCCTCTCAGCATCAACTCTCAGAGTTCGCAGTTTTGAGCAGCTGTCCCGTTTGCTACAAATTGCTATGGAAAAAAAGTTAAAGGAAGCACAGGCATGCCTTGAAGGTTTTCTTTCTTCTTTGTTTTTTCATTTCTCATCTTTCTTAAGAAGTATATGTCTTCTTCAACTGATTTTTATGAAATGTCCAGGAAGATATGCCTTCATTTTAAGTATATTTTAAGTATATTAAGTGTTTATTCATGAAGGTGGCTAAAAGTGATCCAGAATCTGATGGAGTTTCTATTTCTTCTTTTGCTTACACAAAAATCAATTACCCAGAAATTTGAAATAAAGTTAAAATAAAACTGTTGAATCTCATATACAAATTTATGTATACTGAATAATATCCCAGATATTGCAACAGACAGTAGGTTTAAGTTTTGAAAAAAAATAATGTTTTATTTGAGGCTAATAACAGATTTTCCTATGTATGTAGTTTAATACTCCTTTAAAATGTTACATCATTTAAAGATAACCAAAGACGAAATAATATGCTTAAAGGCATTCTTACCTGCACAGGGTTCACTGTGAGCACTTCCAGATTCCTTCTCACAATGGCTTTTATTTAAAATAGAGGTATGAGTATTTCCACTGTGTTGTCTTCAAGTCCTAGGTTTTCAAACTGACAAGTCTCTTGATACGCTTAACTAGGTATCATTCTCCTACCTAGAGGCAGAAGAAATGAGTGATATTCTTTGATAATATTAATAGAAACTGCCTTAATAAAATATAACTGCTCGTATTGAATCAAGTTTCAGAGCCATCTAATTATGGCTCCTGTCACTGATCAACCATGAAAATTAAGTAGAATAATATGGACAATGTATCATGCAGAGCCCAGAGCCATTCAGAGATGCATGGGACTTCATTTGCAGGAACAGAGCAAAATGGTTTTGTAAAGCACATTGATATGCAGTTATGTCACTGTTTACCAAGAAGAACAGCTGGCATAGCTGAGGAAGTAATGGGGCCGTTGGGAATGCTGCTAGAAAACCTAAAGATGTTCTTTAACACTAAATTGTATTTCCAAAATGATCAGTTTTCAATGAGTTAAGCCCATTGATTTCCTGTTTTGGAAATCAGCCAGGCATATTTTTGGATAAGGGGAGTGTTGATAAAGGGAACTGTTAAATATTCACCCCTTGGTGGAATGAATCTTAATCTTTGCTTTGAAAGCAATTTGTTTGTTAAGAAAAAAATTCTTTTTGTTCTTAATGTTTTCATATTCTTAGAAGTACATTTCAAATTACAGTAGAGGGATATGAAAGAATACATTATACAGTAATGTTTGATGAATAGCTATGCACATTTTAAACTTTTTATTGTAAATTAATGGCCTCAAACTCATTGAGCAATTGAAATATTTGTCTTACCTGATCATTTTAAACATAGTAGCACATGACATGATTCTGTTTCATGTTTACAGCAAACAGAGATCCTATAGTGAAAATTCTTGGCCCTGAATATGGTACTGTTGAAGGAGAAGATATGTCCATCTTGCATTTATTTGACAAAGTGAAAAAAGAGTCTGATCTTGAAACAGAACTGAAAATGAAAATAGTTCTTCTTCTTCATCAGCTGGATTTGCAATTGCTTAATAGTTCTTTGAAACAGATTTCACAGTAAGTGCATTTCAAATAGAAGCTAAGCATCTCAGCCAGTGCATTTTTTTGTTTTATTGTTAAATCAGATTGGTTTCAACCCACAACATGTGGTTTTGGTGTGACAAAGAAATTTATTGAGATAATTTTCACTGTTTGCTAAGTTAAAGAAAAATCCTCTTTTTCTGAAGTTTTTTCTATAGGTGTGGGTATGCAAGTGTGTGCCCACAAGTGTGGGGGTTTTATTGTATTTATTGCATATGTTTTGTATTTTGTTGGCAAATTGAAGCCATCTGTACAAACAACAAAGCCACAGTTGAATATTTTCAAGGAATTGTTTATTTCTTCATGGAACTGTATTAAGTATTACATTGTCTCTTTCATATTTACAAGGACTTTGTATTAGGTGTGGAACTAAAATTTCACAAAATTACAGATAAAATTAAGAAGACTGAAGATATCCCATTTTCATATTTTTGTGGCTTCTATTAAGACTCAGTGTGAAAGAAAAAAATTATTTAATATTCTCTTCATTTCTCTGAGTACATCCTTTTCAATGACTATATACTGGACCATTTTTTATTAATTGCAGAGATGTAAGACTAAATCCAGCTGCTGTAAATAATGAAGTGAATCTTCTCAAGAATTTCTCTGGGCAAGGAGAAGATACTGTACTGGAATCACTGGAATATACATCAGGTACAAATCTGACCATATCTCACATTTACATAGAACTTTATTAAAGTGCTTGAATTCTGTATGAAATTTTCTGAATTAATTTCAATAATGCATTTGAAGTGTTTATTTCTACCTTGGAGTTAAAAAGTAAAATAAAAAGTGTTTTCTGATATGCAATGGTGTTCCTCCACCTTAAATACAGAAATAATCTCTCAATTATATGAATATTTTCAATGGAAGCAGAGGAAGAGAAAAGAGTCCCTGATCCTGAAAAGTGCTAAGCACAGTTACAGTTCTTACTTGGACTGGGCTGTGGGTCACAGAATTTTGGATGATTAATACTTAACAGTATGAATTCTTAAGAGCAATGTATTGGTTTTGGAATTTGATTTGCATACGTGTAATATTAATCATCAAGCATAACTATTAAAATATTTTTAAACTGGATACAAACACTAATGCTAATTGATTACAGATTACATGTTCTCTAATGGATGCCGAGCTCCTCCCTGGAGACAAGTGCATGGAGAAATCTGTTATTTAGTCATCAAACCACATGACACTGACCCTTTGTATATCACTTGCAGCACAGCAGGCGTGTTTTTAAATGGAGTAAGTAATAATAAAGGATACCATTAAGTAATGAATATTTTTATGTGCTAAAATCAAAACTCAGTCATGTTTAGGGTAGTTGTATTGGGCTGTAAGACCTGCAGAGCTAGTGTTTTGGTACAGGAGGAAAAGCCACAGTAATAAATGTATGCTAGTTTGCCCATATGTTTCAAGTGCTTTTTCTGTAAGTTTTATACTAGGAGTGTATTCTGCACTCTTTGCTAGCAGTGTTTGATTAGTCTTTAAATAACAGTTCTTCACACTATTCCTATTTAAAGGTACTGTGGGACTCGATGCCTCTCTAGTGCCTCATTGCTCTTGATCTGAGGTGTGATATTGTTATGTGGGGCTAGTAGAGCTTGTTTTGGTCTTTTTATAAATGATAAGCAATTCCTTCTTCTTTCAGAAGAAGTTTTTTAGGAATTACTTCTCTCTTTTCTCCTTCTTTTCCTTTTGACTACCTTTTTCCTCTCAGATGGATTTTATTTAGTCTCTTACATGTTTTAAGTAGTGACCAGAGCTCTTACATTTATTTTGAAAAGAGACTGATGTCTGTCAGGCATAACTCCACAGATTGATTTCCTAAGAGCTGAAAAATCCAGGGAAGTTTTGACTTGGCACATTTTTAATAGATGAAGCTCATAAAGCTCAGGCAGTCAGGTCACGTTATTTTCTGTGCCTTTTAGACATCTGCCATACTGCACAGGAAACTCATATTTACTTGATTGTTTGCCATAAGCCATAAATTCTTTTCAGTGGAACTACACAGGGTACAATTAACTGATGGTTATTGCCTGCAAAATTCTGTGTAAGATCTTGATCATCTGTTGGGGTCCGTGGAGATGATCCATGTGTCTTTATGAAGCATTTTTGAAGTTTGGTCAACTCTGCTGAGCATGAGACTTCTTTATCTAATTCATTAGAGTATGAGCTTGGTGCTCTTTTGAACTATTTTATGATGCAGATTAAATTACCTGTGTAGGGTATAACTGTTAACAATTTTAAATGTGTTCTCTTTTTAAGGGTCAGCTAAAGGGTAAAGATATTGACTATGAAAGAAAAAGTGATCTCTATAAAGATATAGTCACATTTTTAAGGGAGAAATCACCTAGATTTGTAGAAAATATGGCTAAACAGGTATGTATTTATTGATACTAGGTGTACTTCTTTGTGCATATGTACATTGGTAAGAATTACACTGTAAACCTGGCTGAATGTTTATGTTCTTTATCAAAGATAAATCTATGATTAAATGAAGAATTTTTAAGACTGCAGTGTGTTTTTAAATTATTATTTGTTTCAGTTTCTAACAAATGTTTCTTTTGTAAATAGCAAATAATAATACACCATTTCATGTATTGCTCTGTCATACTTTATGGTGGGGTTTGATCCAACATGTGAGGTCAGCTTCTAATTTTGCATGAAATGTTTTGCCTGTCTTCTGGTATTGTTCTTTATGGAGCAGTGGAAATGTTAAAGCAGGAAAAGATGATATCTGTATGGAAAAGGTCAGCTTTTTATGACAATATTTTTCTGTGATCAAAACCACTTAAATTTTTATTTTCATTCTTTGTAACCCAAACATAAATAATTGCCCAACTCTTTTTATGAGAGCTGCGTGATTTAAATACCAGAGCTGAGAGTTAAGTATCCTGCTTACACACTTTGTCTTGCTTCAGACACTGTAAGATGCAAGTGTTTTGGCTTTTATTTAGAGCTCTATATTAGCTAGAATCACGCATTACCACTACTATTTTAGTTGTCTCATTGTTCCTGATAAAACTTCCCTTTTTTTTGTTACATTTCTAGTGTGATTTTAACACTTTAACATTTAACTTGGTGGTAAAATTCATTACAGACCAAAACCTGTCAAGAGTATTATTGTGGTTGTTTAAATACAATTTTAATTATTGAAAGAAGGAAGTAATTAATGGGAAAATTTTCTTATCCTCTAGTTCTGATTTTCTGGGATGTAGGACTGATACTTATTTTTTTGAGAAATAGACATTTGACAATTTTGAAGAAACAGAGAATTCCAAGTTGTACACACAAATGCAGTAACTTATATTAACAGTAATGGAATTAGATTTGTGAGTCATTCTGTTTGAAAGGGTATTAAGTTCCAAATTTTTTTTATTTATCTCATAGATAAGTATTTTTTAATGTTATACATAGATACTGGTTCGCAACATATGAATGTTTTTAGGCATTGGCTTAATGTATTTGCAGTGATTTGGCTTCATTTGATGCTAATGAAAGGTAAAATATGGTAATATTTTACTGGTTTTTCCATTCTAATCCTAAATGTTCATATAGATTATTATTAGTATTGGTAATAAAGATAACATGCCTTTATTTACTAGTTTTCTGGCCTTATGAATATATTCTAACTTTTTTATAAATGTGTACACTTATTAAATAGAGCAAATAAGTAGAATTTATCCTGTTTTTCTTCAATTTTCATGTCAATCACATACTCAGTATTCCCTGGCTGTGTAAATAAGTTTATGCAGAAGAGTATACATTATACCTTTTTAATGGTTTAGGAATTTCATATCATCTTGCCTTGCTGAAGAGCTGGTTTAGTACATTCTGCTTTCTAAAGAATTTAGAAACTAGAACTTAACTAGAGTTTAAACAAGTTAATACCGTAGAGCTGCAGCGCATTTGTACCCGAGGGGAAATCTTCTCTGCTCTAGAACTGTAAAATGCAGAGAAAAGCTGCATTTCCAAGTTTGCCTAAATGAAATAAAATATGAGTCGAAATAGTTTTGATTTATTTTCTGAAGAGAAGAGAGCTTCAAAAAGCTCATTACATACACATATATTGCAAAACCAATTAACTTTTATAATATCTGCCTGGCCTTGTTTAAGCTAACGTTCAGAATTGCTGTGTTGGCAATATAGTGCTGTAGCAAACATACTTTTAAAAATATGCTTAACTGATCAAACTACAGCACCAACTCCCCTATGGTTTGTCTGGTTTATCATGTGCTAAATTGTCTTGTCTAGAGTACATTTTCAGAATGAGAGAATTAGCATGAGTTAGTTTGGAATTAGACACTTGAGTTGGCAAGGCGTCAACAGCCGATTCTCATCAAGGACCAGTCGAAAACAGACCCTACTGTGACAGTCTCCTTAAAACTGCCCTGAATCAGAGACATGAAGGAATGTCTTCACCTATCTGGTACTGACAGCTGCAATAACAATAATAATAATAAGTAACAATCATATGTTGACTTTTCTGTAAAAATTGAATGTGTTCCAATAGAGAATAAGAGTTGACAAGAGTCCTTTCTGTTCTGTGTATTATTGATCAGCCATGGTACTGGACAGTGACAGCTGAAGGATTGGTAGGTGCCACTCAGCTCCATTCTTGTATGTGACTTGTTCAACCATGTTTTGTCCTGAGAGGCAGAAGATGAAAAAAAAAAAAAGGAATGTGTTTATATTAGTTCTAAACTGTATCAAATTAAATTACTTGGAACCGAAGTCTAGCAGTTTATGATAGCCTATTTTCAGTTTTATGTTCATTACTTTTTTGTGGGAATTTTTTGTAAATCCTTTATGCAGGGAAATAGTTTTTATGTAAATAATCCATTGAAAGCAGAATGGCTGACTTTGCAATTCTGAGTCTTAAAACTCATTTGGACCTAGGTTCTATAAAAATTCCTGTGTCACAGATTTTTGACATATTAGAACTCAAACAACACCAAATATTCCAGAATGTTCTGGAAGTTCCAAATTTTCAACTTTTCAATTTACACATGATAACTGCTGCTTTCCAAATTTATTATTTGTTCTTTTAAAGACAATATAATTTTTTGCTTAGAATCTAATTCTACATTTAATGCATACAATTTTTAAGCACAGAGTCCTGGAATTGTGCTTCTAACTTACTGTTTTAATATTCAGTATTCATATAGCAGTGAGTGACAAACCATGTCTATTTTTATTAGGAATATAGTTTTTTCAAAGAACCAGCACAGGAGAAGACTTATCAGCATATGGAAGGTGCTGAGGTTTCTGGCCAGTCACAGAGCCTTCATGATTTTACAGAAAAGACTGCATCTGAGAAAGGGAAAAGTTCTTCAGCAGGGGGAGGATCCACTGGCCAGAGATTAAAACCATGCATGAAGTGGAAGAGCACTGGGTTTTCTGCTTCCCAAAGATAAGTAGCTACCTTTAAAACTGAATTTTCCTATAGATCTCTCTAAACTGTGCTAATGATTGGGCTGCATGTTACAGGTTTCCATTATTGTCTTAAGTTAGGAGGAATAAAACAAAGCTGACTGCAGGTTAATTTCTAGGGAGACAGTTTGGATCACCAGAGAGAGTTCTCAGGTTTTTTCTGTCATACGACAACTTTGATGTCATTAGGTCATTTGCACAGCAAGGCAGGGAAGGAAACTTGCAATCATCTGCAGTACTGGTCCCCCAGGGCTGTGATATCATCGTATTTTTGGTGTAAAATGCCTTTTAAAGCAAGACAGAGTAGAAAACCTAATCTAAACCATACTTTCTTAGGGAGGTAAAGGAGTTCCAGGATGGAAAATCAGAATGACTCTTACTTATTACTACCACTTTTTAATTATTTCATATTATATGAGCTACTTCTCTAGCTCTGCTTAGCAATGATATTCACTAATGAGATTATCTCGAAGTTTAAACACTCAAAATAGAGTATACATATATTGGTTATTGTTGAATTTTTCGTCTGAAACCAGAACTCTGTTTTGATTTCATGTTTCCTGATTTTGTGTTAGTGGAGGAAGAAGATTATCTGCAGAAAAGCCTTCCAGTATCATCCTACAAAAAAATAGTATCTTTCTCAAGTCTGTCAATTTAACAAGTTGCAAGAAACATTTTAAAGAGATTTTGGATGTGACCTATGGTTATCAGTTAAAAAAAAATTGGCTTTCCAGAGCAAGAGCTATTTCTACACCTATTTCTAACTTATATTCTAACATTCATATATTCAGCATTCTACACCTATATTCTAACCTATTTCTACAGTCATTGTTAGAGTCTTGATGTAGTGAAATTGACTGTAATCATAAATAATACTCTCTTTTTTTCTCGTGACTGTGATAGAGTGACCAGCCGAGGCTCAAAAAGACATTTTGCTTTCACTACATTGTAATTTAGGGACAAAAAAAGCACCAGAGATTGTGGCCAGCTAGGACTAGAAGTTTTTCTGGAATATGAGGAAACCAATATATATTGTATTCAGCTGATCAAAGTTATGGAACGTCTCAGTGTGTGGAAGAACTAGGCAGAACTGGAAATAAGATGACTAAAGGAGACAAAGAAAGATACAGAAAATCATGTCTGGGGATGGTAAATAGGGAACACATAGTCACTGTCTGTTCTAGGACAAAAATAAAGGGCATCAAATGAAAATGAGCCAGTGAGATCAGTTCATAACAAAGGGAGAGGCTTCTTTATACACCACATAGCTAAGCACTCAAATTCTATGCCAGAAGATAGTAAATTCATTTGTTTATGTGAGTTCAGAAAGCAACCAGAGACATTAATTGAACTATTCATCCATCCAAAACTGTTAATACATGGACAATCAGGAGTTTTCTAAATCACAATATGCTGAAGAAGATTCAGGAAAAAATTATTTCTGTGTTCTTCTTTTTTTTAAATAAACCCAAAGCCAGCAGTGAAAAGGCTTTGAAAAAAGACTCTGAAGAAGAAGGGAAAAGTAGTACTGTACCTCTGACTACAAAAAAGACAACCAGTGGCAAATCTAAAACTGTTAAAATTCAAAAGACCTCAAAAAGGTATGGGTTACTTATTTTTCTTCTTTCCATTAAAAAATTTTTATTTTCCTTATCTACACTAATTATCACTATACTCTACCATTTGGTAATGTGAATTGTATTCTTCTAGTTCTTTTATTAGGGAGTGTTGTAATACCTGTTTGAAATGTGCTTGTCCATATTAGCTTATAACTATTTGAAATTGGTGATTCTGTTTATTTATTTTTAGTAAAACATCAAGCAGCCTTGAAGATGTTGGTGAAAGTTCCTCAGAGACTGAGGAAGATGAACAGCCTGTACATCGTCAGGAAGGGGGCACCGATTTGTCACCAGAATACTGGGCAGTTCAGAAACTTGCAAAATATGTAAAAGTGAGTAAGCATTGATAAATTGTATAAAAATTTTAAAAGTTATGCTTGAGGACACCAGACCAGTTTCTTATCCTTTCCACTTTCATTATTTAGTATAGCCCTGCAGTATAGTATTTTCAAATCCTGGAACTGTGGACTTTCCTATCACACACTTTCTTTTTAATCTGCTATTTTTGGCTTATATAGCCCTTTAGATTAAACCATCTGTTCAGTGTTATTTAAAACGTAAGATGGCATAATCTCTTTATTAATTATTGGGTTTCTGTTTTTCTTTTTGTATGAAACTTTCAAAGAGATTTCTTTATGTGGATAATAACTTTCAAGAGTTTTTATTAAAACTGAAAAGTTGCCTAAAGTCTTTCATCAACTATGATTAATGCATGTCTGAAATAATTCTAACACGGTCTTGTGTCTGGATAGATGCTTTAGTGGACAAGAAAATGTATGATAAACAGGCATCTTCTAAAACAAACTAAAAAAAAGGTTTTTACACAGACTTGTTGAAAATCTTTTGGAACCTATAAATATAGATAGTTAGAATTCTGAATATGTCTGAAACAAATCAAAAACCCAACATCCCTTTACTATTCTGGAAAACTCTAATTATGTTTTTCCCTCAGGAGAAGTTCCTTTACAAGTTTGTACTGGAATTTATGTTCTGTTAAGTTGCTAATAAAAGTGCTGGCTTATTTATTTTTTTGAGTACAACTACAGAGTATACGCATCCGACTGATAGAATGATGGTGCTGGCTTTTGGTACAGCAGAAAAAGTAAGTCATATGAGGAGCAGCTGAGGGAGCTGCAGGTGTTTAGCCTGGAGAAAAGGAGGCTCAGGGGTGATCTTATCACTCCCTCCGACTGCCTGAAAGGAGAGTGCAGCCAGGTGGGGATCAGCCTCTCCTCCCAGGCAACCAGAGATGGCACAAGAAGACCTGGCCTCAAGCTGTGCCAGGGGAGGTTCAGGCTGGACATCGGGAAGAGTTTTTCGCTGCAAGGGTTGTTAAGCATTGGAACGGGCTGTGCAGGGAAGTGGTCACAGTGAATGGAGTCACCGTCCTTGGAAGTGCGCGAGAAATGACGGGATGTGGCACTTGGTGCTGTGGTTTAGTTGACGTGGTGGTGCTCAGTCAAAGGTTGGACTCGATGATTCTAAAGATCTTTTCCAACCTTTATGATTCTAGGATTCTACGATTAAATACTTGTGAGGAATAAACAAAGTTTTGGCTCCTCACAGTCCTTTTAACTATTGTAGAAGAGTAACTCAATTTTTAAAAATGGCACACTGCTTGTTCTCAGTTCATGTCTGTGGGGCCTTGCTAATGGACCTGGTGAAGAGACACACAAACATGGATAATGCAAGCCTGTCTACATTTATCTTTTCTTGGTTGGACCTCTATATTTTTGTCATTTTGGCTATGGTAAAATAACCCTTTGCAAATGTAACTTTGAGCATGTAACTTGCTCAGATACTCCTAATGCTGAACACAGCATGTATACATTTTGCATTATAGCATTCTCCCTACTTGCATGTAATTACAGTTCAAGAGCTTGTTTTCAAACCTTTCAGTTTGCTAATAGCTTACTTCTGTCTGTGTTATGAAGCAACTCTGTACTTTTCTGAGAGCTCAGAGAAACAACCATGTTACGTTTTAGCAAAGACTCAAAGTCCTTCTGGAGAGGAGACTTGAAATTCATTACTGTTGATGAATTCCCAGTAATCTTTTGATTGGCCCATTTATGTACCACCATCTTTACTGACAAGGCTCTTCTCTCCTGTCTACTTAATTCTCAAATTCCCTTTCCTCTCTAGATTCTTCATGTAGTCATGTTTAGATTTTAGTATTGAACTTTAATCAGTATTGAAATTCCTATCTATATTTGCATAAAACTGTTCTGATAGAAACAGGAAAAGTAGGAAAGTATATTTTTCATGCATCTCTGTTTTAGAAATGAGTATATTTTGTTCCAGCTGTCAAAAAGCAAAATTACATAATGGTTTAGAACTAGGAAATTACAGGGCATCATTTTTGATGAGATAGTGAGTACCCATTAGGAAGTTTATAATATTAAATTTCATAATATAAAAAAAGTTTTGTTGTGAAAATTCACATATACACTTCTTTATGTATTCACGCACACCTGAGTCTTCCAATAGTTTTTTAAGTTACATATATTTTAAACGAAGTATTTGAAGATAAACTTAAAATAGTTCTGTGTTCAGTCTTAGCTACATAAAGCAAGAACTCCCTAGTGTCAGATAAAGCTGAAAAGAGATGCTTCGGTGCCATACCACAGACAGTGGTTGAAATGTTTTATTGATGGAGTGCTACTTTAGCTTGCACATGGAATTCATTTTAATTCAAGTATAAATACTGCACTTCTGGCCAGACTTGGGAGATATTTTGGCATTCTTGTTGTTCATGTAGGCAAGTGTTCATGACACATGCAACATAAGAGAAAATAGATTTATGACTGTGTTATTTAAGCATCTACAAGCATATTTATATAGAAGCACAAATTTCAAAGGGCTTGTATTGTTTGCCCATCAGAAAAAAATTAATAAAATGCCTTAAATAATAGTTGTTTGAGATACCAAGAAAATACAGTAATTTATAGATGTAGTCACTTTTCGAATGTCTGCTAAAGTTAATGTGAATCACAATTCAGCAAGCCTCTGTAAATCAATTTGCAAACAAAAAACTCCCATAAGATGTGAAAGATACCTACTTTTTATATAATGTTAGATTGTCATTAAATGTTAAAAAGATGGTTGCTGTTTGTATAAAGCAAACTTGCAAGATGCTGTGAGTTGTGCCTGTAGGCTCTGTACTTTTCTGGAGAGAAAATTCCAGCACTGGGGAAATTCCCTTCTGACTTTTTGCCCTTCTCCACTCCCCTTCCTTTCTGGGAAAGAGTATCCATGTTGGAATTGTTCCGCTGGGTAGCAGCTGCTTCTGTGGTCTGGCTCCTTATCCTACCTTCAATCTTCCCAGAGCTGTGAAGCAGGAGCTGGAGCATGTGTGTTCCTGCCATGCCTCTCCATTGACTTAACAAAGAGCAGAAAAATAGATTAGTGAGCTTGGTGATGGCCTTGTGTTAGGCATCCTTTGGGGCCAGAGTAGATAAAATTGGAATGAAGCGCTCTGTTGATGTTTGTAACAGTGAGATTCACCCAGCCTACTTCAGATTTGACATTATTTGTCAAATTGGTGCTTCTAAAGAATTGGATTTCTAGAGGAAGGACTACATTTTACATCTGAATAGTTTTAGGAATAGGATGAAGGCGTCATCTTTTTCAGTTATCATTTTACTAGAAATGGGGAACATCAGGTAAAAATGCAGAATCTTCTTCATGCCAGAGCTGGGGCTGTTCACTAAAAAAAAAAAAAAAACAAGAACTAAAAAAGTTGTGCGAGCTGGGCTTTGTGCTGCCCATTGTTGAGTACTGGCTTTTGCCAGTTTTATGATAAAACTGAGGTGCTGAGAGGTGAATTGGGGCTGGTAACTGTGCCAGGAGTAATGCCAATATCCAGAATAAGTCTTTAATCCCTTAAGCCCTTGTGCTGTTTGATTTTGTGTCCCTGTAAGGGCATGATTTATACGTACATCTATGCCAGGATGAGGATGAAGAGAGTTCTGCAGAACCATGTCAGTTACAGAATTCATCCTTCAATTTCTTACATGGAGTCATTCTACTTTTGGCTATATTTCAGGAGTATGCTAGGGAAACCAGTCAAATCTCACACTTCATGTAAAATATCCATTAATTTCATATCTGTTTGGAATTACTCCAGTGCAAAAGACCTCATTCCCAGAACAGCATTGTGTTTCTTTTCTACTGTGGAATCAGAGGTGGACAAATCTGCTGTTCCTCCCTTGCTGTTTGTGCCCTGTGCCAGCCCAGGAGCTGGAGAAAGGCTCTGGCACTGCACAGGAGCCAGGGAGGATGTTCCCTGAGTGTGGCCTTGAACAGCAGCTCCCAGCTGCCCACGTGCAAATGAAAATTGTGTGGTTTAGTAGCTGATGTATACAGCAACTCTTTTATAAGAACCAGTGATAAATTTACGGCACTTGTGAAGACATTGATGTGGCTTGTAGATTTTTCTGACAATTTACGTGCAGTAGAGGACAGACAGTATATTTTAACTGCATCATGGAAAAGTATAGCTTTCTTAAGTTATAATGGTATTGGAAACATTCCATATTATTAAGATTACACTACTACTCATTATAAAAATTTAAATCAGCTTCAAGAGCCATGTATTAAGAAATCCGTTGTATTTTGGGATTAGCAGAAAAGTAATTCTATTTTATTCTAATGTGCAAGACCTCAAAAAAAGACATGAACATTCCACCCTAACAGAATAAAATGGGTCTTCAAATACCAATTGTTTAAAATAAATTACACAAAAAGTAATTTCAAATTTAATAAGACAAGGAAAAAATAGTGTTAGTGTTACAGTGTACTTACTGAAGTACCAGACATTTGTTTGCTTATTTTGCACATTGTAATACTTTTCAAAAAGTTTTTTCATTGTTATAGAAAAAGTCTAAAATCTCTGTTGTTTATGATGTTCCTGTAGTCTTGAAATCTGGTCCTATATGTATGACAGATGCAAATGTTAGAATCTAATAGCAGGAGTAAAATTCCCTAGTTTGTGTAGGACATACATTGCACGTCAAAGTTTTTTCTACAATCTGTGGATTAGAGTTAACTGTTTTTTCTTTATAATATCTTACTGGCAAGACTTGCATGAGATTATATTTTAGCTCCTAAGTACATAATAAGCATATATAAATACATGTAAAATATTTCTGTACATGTCATAGCTTTGTCTCTATATAATGCCTTTTTTCAGGAGTGACCAACTTTGACCAACTCATCTTATTATTAGAATGTCTAACAGCAAGTCTTTTCCCTTCCCTCATGAAAGTGTATGGTGGGGTAATCTGAAGGAGGTTATTCAACTGGACAGAAAAATCAAGATGAAAAATAAATTTTTCTTTAGTTTGGCTTAGGCTGTTATTTTTCAGATTATACCAAATGCACGTGACATAGTCGAGTGCCACCTGCTAGTGTTTCCTGGCACGTGTTTGGCTCACCCGTCAGCTCTGGCAAACCTGTCAGCCTTCAAACCACTCCCTTCTCTAGTGTTCATCAATGTCTCTTGCTCCCATCTTCCAGTATTAGCCAAGATTTTATTTTAAAATTCAGTAAAGAATGTGATTACTAAAAAAAAGGAAATAAAAATATGTGAAAAGTGCATTTTATAGGTAAGATATGTATTTTCTAACAACCTAGATAGTGCTGATCATGAAAAAGAAATATTTTTATGATAACTTTACTAGGTAGGAAATATTGGCAAATGGTGAACTCTCATTATTATAATTGGCAACTCTGAAGCACTGGAATAGGTCTCTCCTCAAAATACCATACAACCATTCTTCATCCCAAGACACATATAAAATTCATAACAACCAGTTGAATTTTGACCATTAACACCAACACCAACTCTGATGAATTTCTGTGTAGTGGAGTTTTAATTAATGTTCACAGGGTCACACATTCCTTAGAGTTTCATAGCTGATGAGATGAAAGACAATATAGAAATAAAGAAAAAACATGAACAGAATTCAGTAAAAAAGGGGAAAGAAGAGATTGTAGATGAAAAATAAAGGACTGAGGAAAAGAATGTAAAATAACTTGAGTTTGATTCTCCTTTTTCTGCAGAGTTGTATTCTATCATGAAAGCAGGTAATGAAATTAATGAGCTATGGTTTTGACACCATAACTGTAGTACCTCTAAAGTAGTAGTAAATTGACATAATTGTCTCAGTGTGACTTTGGGTTTTATATTCATGAAGTAGATAGTCAAATTTTTATGTTTCCTAAATAATTAGAATGTGATTGTGTCTGAAAGGTAGCAAGAGTTTTAAGTAGTGAGAACAACATTCTGCATTGTTTTTAAGTGTTCCACATTATTCTAGGCTCAATTTAGTCACAGCTCACTATACACACAGTTATTTCAGAAGCATGCCTGTGCTTCAGCCATGTCTTCACTGGTATTTGTTTTTCCTATGTTCTCACTAGGCCCAGTTTCTAAGTTTGTTTTATTTCTCCAGAGAGCACCTGTCTCTTAGGTTTTTGTAAACTATTGCTATAATGTTGTTTTCCTTGCAAAAAATGTTTTTGGCTAGTTTCAAATGACACTGTCTCTTCTGTCTGCTCAGTGCTTATAAAGCTTCAGCAGTGTGCAAGCTCTCCAGTACTGCAAAGGTCCTTCCTAGTTCAACCTCGTTAACTTTCCTCCTCAGATTCACATCCACTAGTTTCCCAAATTAGTTGGATACATAAAATTAAAGTGGCTGTAATAACATTAAGGCTTTTATCCTCTGTGAGCCAAGTACTAGGCAAAATCAGAAATGCTCAGGCAGGTCTGACACTGTCACACAAGGTCAGTAGCCCATCTGGGTTATGGACAGCATATATCTCATCTCCAAGCCTGCAGTCAGAGTTTACAATGTTAAATTACTGTTGACAGTAGTGCTGTTTGTGTAGGAGTTTTTTCTTTTAAAAATTTAATTCTAGACCCTTTCTCTTTCTCATTTAATCCTATTTCCTGCTAATTTCTACATGTTCTTTTAAAACTCGTATTTGCTTTATTTTCCTCAGATGAAGTGTCCTTACAAAATTGTCCAGATGCATCTGGGGAAGAAATGCACCCCTTAACCGAAAATTTCACAACAGAGTAGAAGATAAACTTGCACTATTAGGATATTATATATGATCTTGGCCAGGTTTTCTGTGGTTTTGGGGTCACCATTTCACTTCTTTCCAAGTTTGAGGTTTGAGAAGTTACTAGGAAAAATATTCTATTATTCCTAGTCCAATGAAGTAAAAGTTCATATGTTTGCACATGAACTGTTAGACTTTACCTCCTCTATAGTAGAATCCAATTTCTATGAATCAGAAAAGGAAAGCTAGCAGAATGGATACATGTCTTGGAAGAGTTTTCGAGAGGGAATCAATGCTTGCCCAACAAAACCTCCTGGTTCATACAGAAAATAATAGACATTCTTTTGTTTGAAAACTCATTTACTTTCAATTTCATAAAATATGACAATTTAAACTGTATCTGGGTCATGATACATGTGTCACTTCTGCCACTGTGTAGGGTTAAGGTCAAGATATTAATCTGCAACTAAAACTGTGCAGCTTCTGTGCATTGTTTTAGTCCAGTGTGAATGTTTTGAAACTTTGTGATGCCTGTGATTTTCCACTGGCTTTACTTATATTAATCTGTATGGTTTACATACTGCCAGGCTGGAGCTAAAGAACTCCAGAAGATTCAGGAAGTGGGTCAGGGAATTATTCCATAACTCAGTTATACTTGTCCATAACTCATGTCTTAACAAGTTGCAGCTTGTATGTTTTATAAACTAAGATGAAAAATTGGAACTAGTATTTAAACCATAACAAAACTCGGAGTGTTTAGAGACTCACTAGCATAGAAAAATTGCCTTGCTGAAGCATATTATGTATTTTATACTGCAGTACTCAGTCTTTCATTAAGCTGTATCAAAATTTACATAGATGTCGAAGTATTTTCTAGCAGAAAATTACAAAAGCATCTGTGATTTAAGAGAGTCAAGTTCAACAGAAAATAAAAAAGTCACAAACCTTTAAACTAAGAATTCTGTTTCATACTTTACTATTTGTTTTGGATTTCTTGTTTCATAAAAATGACAATATTACTTTGGCTGGGATTCCACTTAAACAATGTTCTTTTTTCTAGGAGTTTTTTTTGTTCCATTAATGAATTCTAATTTAAAAAGTCTGATATAACAATGATTTTACCTACTTTTTTGGGGCTATCACATTATGCCATTTTGTTTGTTTAGTATTTTTAAAAAATATATTGACTTGCTATGTTTGGTCTTAATTTTGTCAAGTATATTGTAATTGCCATTCTTATTATATATACTCATAATCAAAACTGGGGTATTACACAAAAGAATGACAAAACTACCCACAAATAGCAATTTCCTTTCCTGTTATTCAGCCATAGGCTTGTTATTACATGCACATTTAACTGTCTACTCAGGATTTACTTAATACAGTAAAGAAAATGCACTAAACAGGGAAAAAAAAAAGTATTTGACACTGCGGTGCAGAGTGAAACAATATTTCATTTACTGGTAGCATTCAGTCATGTTCACTCTAAATCCTAAACCAAGTTAAATAAATTAATAAAACACCCTTCAAATAGGTACCGTATTTATAGAGATATTTGTGAGCCAAAAACTGTATCATTTTCATTTTACTTAATTTTGCTTTCTCTTGGGAAACTGAAATACACTGTAACTTTATTGTAATGTTTATATATTTCTATGCGTATACTTCATGTTGCTACAAGTTGGGCAACACATTTGGAATAATCTTCTTTATAATCCCGTTCATACTTCTATTACTTGTATTCCTTTAATGCCTTTAGGTTTCAGCTGAAAGGGATGACTCTAGAGGAAATTTTGTATCTTTCTTTCCTAGCCTGCTGAACTGACATCATCAGTTCAAAAATTAAAGCTTTGTATTGACTAAGAAGGGTTTAATTGGGATGGGACATGTGCTATTGAAACTTAAGCCTGCATATTTTATTATCTATTATCTGTATCTATGATCTATTATGGGTCAATTATTTTTTTAAAGAAAAGAAGTCAATATCAAAACCATTTATTATTTACAAAATTCCATGTAAAAGTTTGCAAAAAATAAATAACAGAAAATAGGACTAGAGCAGAATGTAGGATCTGCTTGCCTTCAAAACAGCATCAATTCTTTGTGCGTCTTCTGGACAAATATTTCTCTACCTTTTCTTTCCTGTCGTGGAGATTTTATGACTGCTGTAAGCAATATATTCAAAAATTCAAATATTCTTACCATTAAAGTTGGTTTTGTTGACTCTTTATTATTTTCCTAGAATAGATCAGCTATGGTCTGATGCTGTTAAACCCCATTATTTCTTGTCTGGACCTGGAAAACAGGTGACTGGCATAGAAGGTGTTCTTTAAACCACCTTCTTATTCTTCAGAGTAAACAGCTCCAGTTCCTTCCATTTTTCAGTGGAGATTGTAATTTTGAGATATTTTGTTGTCCTCTGGTCTTTGTCAACTTTCTCAGTATCTTTTTTGAAGTATAGTACCTAGAATGAATGTAGTACTTAAATTTGAGGAGTCCCAAACCAAAGAAGGAGGATTTCTTGTATCTTACAGGTTAAAAATCTGGTTATAAGTCTCTCTGTAAAGTTTGCTTTTTTTGTTTGGCAACACTGTGAAATTGATAGATAAAATCAGTGTTGCATTCTATTGATAACAACGGATTTCTTTCCACAGTTCTGCAAACTAATCATGCCATCAGCCGATTCTCTCAGTACCGTAGAGCAGAGTCCATTGAGCTCATCTAGTATGAAAACATCTAAGTTATCAAAGTACTTCCTGAGTAGTTATGTCCTTAGCATAGTCAGAGTGTTCACTATGCCATCAGTGACATTAAGTAACCATTAGCAGAATATAGTAAAGGTTAATGCAGAAAAAAGACCCCTTAATGCTTTTGCTTTCTTGGTGCCATTTGTTGAAAGCTTGCCATTGACTAGCAGAGTTTTTCCTCTTGATTATTACAGAAGTACTAAACAAAATGATGGTTTGAACTTGTGTGTTCCTTGGTAACTGCATTTTGGTTTGTGCCTGTATTTGCTTGTGGTTTTTTTAAAATTTTCATTCTTTTTTCATCTTGTCAGTAGTTCTTTAATTCTCAGTTGCAAACTGTTCTCAGTTGCAAACTGTTCTCAATTGTGAGCTTGAGTGTTGTGACGGAGACATTACACATACAGTGGACAGAAGATGTTCTACTGATAGTGTAACAGTGATACTGGTATACTTTCATTTAATTTGTGGATATATTTGTTATACCAATATATAGGAAAAGAGACACATTTTTAACTAAGTCTGTGTTTAATTTCAAGTCTTAAATTTGATTGTTGATCTGCCAGTAGAGTCTATTTTGCTTCCAACATATCAGATTTCAAATAGTAAAACAACATGATGCAGATTTTATGTCAACTTAATGGAGAGGTAACTATTTCCATGCATGTTAAAATCTATGCTGTAACTAATGCAAGACTTACTGTAATGATAACTTCAAGAAACAGAAAATAATTGGTGAAACCATCAGTAATATTTCTTATTTTGTAGAACGAATGGTTCAGCACATATGAAAAATATTTTTCTGTGGTTTTACGTTAAAAACACTTAAAGTGGTGTGTTAGTTTTTGAAGCTTAAAAAATAACATGCATATATATGTATATTTTATATATACAGTTGTATTTTTTATTCAGCATAAGAATATTAAAAGCTGGTTATTTTCTAAAAACCTGGTCCATATTAAATGTCATATGCCAACCCTTATACATGTAAGATAAGGGAATTATGGATGACTCTGTTATGTAAAAATGCAGTTTCAGTGTAGGAGAAGCAGTCCTCAGAAAGAGACATCACTTTTCAGGTTAGCAATATACTTCTTACACTTATGTAAAGTAATAAAACAAGTTTTCTTTTAAAACACCTGTTGCAAATTTTTTACCATACACAGCAAAGTGAATATCAAAGTCTAATATATGTAAAAAGGCCACAACTTTCATAAAAGGACAGCTGTTAGTCTTTTTGAGCTGCAGAATATTCTGTGGTTTTGTAATCATATTTTATGGATTTTTAAAAAATAATTTAGAGTTTTATATGTGTGGACAAACTGATTTCTCTAGGAAAATGTTTGAGAAATTGTTACCTTGTTTTATACTCTAGGACATATTTTTAAAGTAGATGAAAATATGTTATTAAAGCAATACACATTTCATTCTCCTGAAGTCAAGATGATAAAGGTGATTGAAACACGGTAATTTTTAAAAATTTTGGGCATCTTCCTCTAGGACACTCTGTTACAGATGTTTAAAAATTACCTTTATATTTAACCAATTATTTTGGGAAATTTTGTGGTATCTGTTTTTACAAGAAATTTAAGTCAAAATTATGAAGCACTATGTATATGTAATTTATTGATTAGCAGAAGTGTTTTGTCTGATGTAAATTACTGGTCTGAAACTTTATGAAGTAGTTCTCTCACATTCTTTTTGGATGTATTTTCTCACTTGTGATTCTCTACTACATTTATCATAACTTGAAGAGCATATTAAATTTAAATTCCATTTGTACTGTATTTGTCTTACTGTTTCTGTTTACATTTAAAAAAAATACGCTTCAAAAGTTCTGGTTTTGTTAGATCTGTTTTATATTAGCAAACATTACTCGCTTTTTCAATATTCTATGTTTCATTATGATGTCCACAATTTAGCAGAACACTTTCCTCTGGGAAGGGTTGGCTAAAAATCCTTTACAGATTCAAAACTCTCATTTAAAAGAGATGGGCTTGGGCAGCACGGTTCAGATCGGGATGGGAGCCAAAGCGTCCCTGGAATGCAGGAGGTGGATGCTGTAGTTTGATTTACTAGGTGCTCTAGGTTGTAACTTCCACATTAGTACCTGCTGGCAATGTTCATGCACTGCAGCTTCTGTTGCAGCTACATGGTAGCTCTCCTCTCCTAATTTCCATGCAGGTCGGTTCATCCCTGATTTTATTGACAATAAACCTATATTATGGGTTCAAAAGAATCCACTGTCATATGGTTTAACTTTTTGTATGGTGTTCTTTGATTTTTTCTTTCTTTTAGTCCAGTTGCAGTGACTGAAATAGAACTTATCATTTAGAAAAATATCCAATCTGTTCTATTCATGGCAAGCCATGTTAGTCATTTTCCACCTGAGCTATTCACTCATTTGAATCTTTATGCCATTTACAGACTTCAGCAATAGTTCAATTTCTTACTATGTGTGTGTTATTGAATCCCATAGAATCAAAACGGTCTACCATGTTTCTTCTTTAGTAGTAGTTTTACTAGCATGAGTAGAAGTGATGGAGTTTTGTATTATTATAAACTATATTATTATAAACTATTATTTATAGTACTTTACACATCTNTCTTTAGTAGTAGTTTTACTAGCACGAGTAGAAGTGATTGAGTTTTATATTAAATGTACTTTACACATCCGTTAATTAATTGCTTTATTTTAGGGAGGTGATCCAACAGCTACTGTAATTGCACTGTGTTCAATGAGAGATTTAAATCTATCTCAAGAAACATGTCAGCTGGCCATCAAAGACACCGGCTGTCTTGAAGTGTTAATTAATTTACTTGATACAGAAGAAATTAAATGTCAGGTAACTAGCTTTGTCAAAAAGAGAAATGAATATGCCTTTTCTCTTAGAATATTTTTTCAAGTTTAAAAGTTACAGAGTATAAAGAAAATTGATTTCTTTTCTCATTTCTGTATTTTCTTGGTTTATTCAGATTTTTTAGAAAGTCATCTGTCTTTAACTTTCAGTTTCCTTCTTTTCTCCCAATTAAATATAAAGAAAACAAATTAAATAACCTATAATTTTAAATAATGTTAATGTTTTTGTATACCTAAATAATGTTTAACTTTTACTGTTTCCCATTATTCAGACTGGTTCATTAAAAATCCTGAAGGAAATTAGTCAAAACGTATTGATCAGACATGCAATTGCAGATCTTGGAGGCTTAGAGACCATGGTGAAGATATTGGACTCTCCAGATACCGATCTAAAATGTTTGGCAGCTGAAACAATTGCAAATGTTGCTAGATTTAAACGAGCACGAAAGACAGTAAGGCAACATGGAGGAATCAAGAAATTGGTAAGCAGACATTAAAATTTGTATCCTTGTCATATGTGTATTTTTGTTCAAAAAACACATCATGTGTTGTAAACATGATTGTTGTAGTATTTACCATATTTAGAAAGCAGCATGATATCAAAGTTCCCTGTAGATATTAAGAAATAGGTTTTTTTTTTAGGTTGAGCTGTTGGATTCTATTTCAGCGGGATCATCCTACCAAGCCAAAGACACTGAAACAGCTCGCTGTGGGGCTTTGGCACTCTGGAGCTGCAGCAAAAGCACCAAAAACAAGAAAGCAATCCGTAAAGCTGGTGGCATTCCATTACTAGCTAGATGGCTCAAATGCTCCCACACAAACATCTTAATCCCAATAGTGGGCACACTACAAGAATGTGCCTCAGAGGTGAGTAAACACATATAACTAAGTTATTTCTAAGCATTGAAGAAATTGGCCACTAAAAAGAAGTATTACATTCTACAGTCACTTAAATCAGATCAGTTATCCTGTCAGGAAGTAGATGCTTCGTGTAATTAAAGTTGTTTTGAGAAGGTCACAACTTGGATTGAAGTAAAAGCCACATATTTTTTATTTAAAAGGCTAGGAGTAATATGTGAAAGAAAAAATGTAGAAATGAAAGCCTTAATCAGTTTCTTTTTTTTATTATTTTTTTCATCATACTTTACAGATTTGGCAACCTAAGATGCTGTATTCTGGTTAATCAATGCATTTAAATTCAAAAAAACTAACCTGCAGGTGTGGCCAAGAAGAGCCAATGCAGTGCAGGGCAGAGTGGTTTACAGTGTCCTTGTGCATTGGGTCTAACCCATTGCAAATAGAAGAAAGGAATAAATGTGATTTTTCTACAGATCTCCAATGCACATTTTGCAACTTTAAGTATATTCAGCTTTTAAATTTGAATTCGAGTATTTTTTAACATGACCATGTAAGGGATTACAGGAGTGGGACAGTTCTGTTTAGTATCTTTATGAATGATCTGGTTGAGGGGATCGAGGGCAGCCTTAACACCCTCAAGTGTTTGCAGACACACCAAGGGTGGGAGTGTGGATCTGCTGGAGGGCTGGAAGGCTCTGCAGGGGGATCTGGACAGTCTGGATCCATGGGCCAAGGCCAGTGGTCTGAGGTTCAGCAAGGTCAAGTGACAGGTCCTGCACTTGGGTCACAACAAGCCCTGCAGCACTACAGGCTGGGGAGGAGTGGCTGGAAAACTGCCAGGTGGAAAAAGACCTGGAGGGCTGAACATGAGCCAGTGAGTGCCCAGGTGGGCAAGAAAACCAGTGGCATCCTGGCCTGGATCAGCAGTAGTGTGACCAGCAGGACCAGGGCAGTGACCATCCCCCTGTACTATGGCACTGCTCAAATCCTGTGTTCAGTTCTGGGTTGCTCAATTTGGGAAGGACATTGAGGTGCTGGAGTGGGTCCAGAGAGGGGTAATGGAGCTGGAAAAGAGTCTGGAGCACAAGTTTGATGAGGAACAGCTGAGGGAACTTGGGGGTGTTTATCCTGGAGAGAAGGAAGCTCAGACGGGACCTGATCACTTCCTCCAACTACCTGGAAGAAAGTTGGAGCCAGGTGGGGTTGTTCTTTTCTCCCAAGTAGCAGGCAATAGGATCAGAGGAAATGGCCTCAGGTTGAATCAGGGGAGGTTTAGATTGGATATTAGGAAAAATTTCTTCACCAAAAGGGTATAGTCAAGCACTGGAACAGGCTGCCCAGGAGAATGGTTGAGTCACCATCCCTGGAGTTACCTAAAAGATGTGCAGATGTGGCACTTAGGGATGCAGTTTAATGGTGGACTTGGCAATGCTGGAATGATGGTTGGACTCAATGATCTTAAAGGTCTTTTCCAACCTAAATGATTCTATCTGTTTATGATCCTGTATCTTTATTTGATCTTGAGGTATATTGCATTTCAGATTAAAAAATACACATAATTTGCCTTGGTGAATTTAAGGCACAAAAGACATAATTTTTCAAGAGATTTTACATTAATAACCACTTTGTCTATTAAAAATTAGCTTATTGAATTTCACAAATTTATGCATGTTCCATGAGACACAAACCTGGCAGGTTTTAGGTTCAGTAAGTATATATTGAGAAGGTGTCATTTTTGAGGGTTTCTTGTATGGCCTAACTTGGAAGGAACACTAAATGCATTTCTTACTCAGATGTTTCCTTTGCTTAAAAAATGATTCCGTGTTACAATGCCTGTAGGTTAAAATTTGGATTAAAATGTCACTAAAAAGTGTTCATTCTAAGAAAGAATATGTTTTTCTAACCTTGTTTTAGGAATAGATCTGTTGTTTTGGCTGCTGGTTCTCGATGAAGTGAGTGGGTACTTCTTGATCCCATTCTACAGCATCTTTTGCTTTCTTGGGTCTGAGCAGGGAGTCTGGACACCTTTCAGAATATTCTGCATTCTGCGTAAGCCAAGTGGCTACAAGATAGGCAGTGCAGTACCTCATTTTACAGGTGATTTGAAGAGCACTGCAGAGAATGTCTGTATTTTCTTACCTTTGACATCATCAGTAGTATTTTCAAGGCAATGATGGCTTGTACTTATGTATAGTACAAGGCTTCTTAATATCAAACCCTAGAATCGTAGCATTGTATTATTATTGTGACCTATTAACTGTTAATATGCAGGATCTAAAAGATGCAGTTTATCTTTTTAGCCAAGTTACAGACTTGCAATAAGGACAGAAGGCATGATTGAGAACCTAGTGAAAAATCTGAGTAGTGAACATGAGGAGCTCCAGATGCATTGTGCAAGTGCCATATTTAAGGTAATTGTATTATAATCAGTAGATCAGAACCAGCATTAGCCCTTTGTTTACATGTCATTGTCAGTTTTAAATTTTCTTAATTTCACTATTTCTTTAATGTGTAAAAAATTATAGAAATGTGAATATTTTAGCTCAATATTTAATGTTATGATTAGGTTCCTACTTGCTCTTCTTATGTGCAAGCTGTAAGTTGCACAGGCAACCAGTGGAGAGAGGTAAAGCATACTGTGCATAGAGCTGTTTTGGGTTTTTTTGTTTGTTTGCCCCTAAAGTGGACAGTGTGACAGTACAAGCACTGCTGCATATACAGAAGCAGTTTACTGTCAAACTCTCTTAGTGAGTTGTTAGCATATTCAGATGTTTAAATATAATATTTATGTTTTCTTCTCTAGTAGCTTTTACTAGTTACAATGTAATACAGCTAGTTTTTGAAGACATCATTTTACACATTTTTACATAATATATATGTTGAATTGTTTTTTTATAGTGTGCAGAAGATGAAGAAATACGTGACCTGGTTAGAAAACATGAAGGTCTACAACCACTATCTGTTCTGCTTGATAACAGTGAAAACAAGCAACTTTTGGCAGCTGTGACAGGAGCAATCTGGAAATGTGCAATCAGTAGAGAAAATGTGTTAAAGTAACAATTTAATTTTACAAGCATTTATTACATTATCATGTTTTGATTTTACGGGCCTCTATTGTTTCCAAAACTGTTGTGTCATGATTCTTCTTAATCAGTCTTTATAATTAGTTGGGCTTTCAACTTAGGTTTATAGTACTTCAAAAATTGCCACCTGACCTGATCAGGGTACAGTGTTAAGTTCCTAGAATTAACAGTCGATGGAGACAAGTGGTGCCTCTAGTTAAGCTCTAGGACATGAGTCAGGAGGTGTCCTAGCACATACTAAACATTTGACACGTGGCCATATCTTATATCCCCCCTCCTGTCTGTAGCTTACAAGCCAGAATCACTGCTGCATGGTAGAAAGAGTACGTAGTACACTTAACTTTAACATTTTACATCAAGAGAGACAGAAACCAAATTATCTCATTGTAGGATAGATATCTAATACATATTAGAAATATACTGGAGTCTAGGATAATTAGCCTGCATGCCTCTCTTCTTGACTATAGAAGGGGCTCAGAAAAGTAGCTTAGTCTAGAGACTCAGCTTCTAAATGAGTGGAATTAACTGTTGAGAGTCCTACTGTAGGTACCAGCAACCTCTCAGTACCAGGGTCCTGAGTAATTATCTGAGAATGTGACAGTAGGAGTTGTCACTCTTCACCTTCCATGGAGCAGCGTAATGATTGAGAACACTTTACCCTCTCATCTAAAATTAATTTATCAATTGCACGGACCTTACCTAAAAAAAAGCTGGCTCTACTGCATATGTGCTAAGTTTCCTGCTGAAATGATGCTGCTCTGTACAAAAGAATGAAGGATGCATTAGAGAGGTTAGGAAGAGTATTCGTGAGAGGTAACATCTTCCTGCTGCCCTAATTTTAGTGTACCTTGCTGGATAAGCACATACGACAGACAAAGACTGGATAAAAATTAAGAAGATTTCCAGGTTTTACATTCTGGCTTTTTACTGTCCTAAATGAGTTCTCAAACTGTTGGTATACAGAGCTATGGTCTTTACATCCTTTACTTCTGTCCTACCACTTTTTGCATGCTTGATTGCACAGTAAGCTAACTTTTCATGAGGATATATCCTTCTTTTCTGTGGTCTTTGGGTATGTGCAGAGGAATCCTGATTTTGGATCAATCAGTGATGAGATGGACTGAATGGCTCTCTCTGTACTAGTTAACTAAGCAGGGCCCAACCTTTCAGGGTTCAGGCTCTATGTTAGGATTATCTGTACTGTTTAACTCCCAGCACAGTCCCTTACACAGTTTGGCCTGTGCCACCAAGCACTCTCCCAGACAATGCCCAGACACTCCTTGGGAGCAGTGCAGGCAGCAGATTGCTCCCATTAGACAGAATGGGCAAGGCCACCCTGCATTGTGAGGATAAGAGTTTTAGCCATATGGATGCTATGTTGTGCTTCTTGTCCTCAGGGCTAGAGAATGAGCCCTAGCCTGTTTTATTTATTAGTATAGCTGTAAGGAATAATTCTGTCCAACTGCAAACAGATTTTTGTTGGGCTGCTCACCTATCTTTGGCAAGTACTTGATGCTCCACAAAGGTTACTAGCCCAGTGCAGCTCCAGCTGAATTAATGTGTTATATAGTGCTGAGTCTGAAGCAGTAAAACCCTATCCAAACTCAAGATGGGAGGGCACTAAAGAAAAGGGAGCGAGGATAATATGAAAACAACTAAGTAGATCTGGAGGGATGAGCCTGAGTCTGGCATGAAGCTAGAACTAACAAACCCTGCTGGCTCCTGCAGGGGCACTTAATTATCTCTAAAGCGCTCCAGAGTATTTCCCATAGCTGAGGTTCACTGCTGAGATGCTGTGCTGGCTCAGCCACGAGCTGGGGCAGGTGCCTGTGCCCGCGTAGCTCCGGGGGCAGTGGGCGTGGGAACAGCCCTGCTGCTCCTGGACACAAGATGGCCCGAGCCAGCAGCTCTGTCAGAGTGCAGCCCGCCTCTTGCAGAGCCAGCTCACATCCTTCCATCTGTGAACCAGTTGAAATGCCAGCAAAAATCAGTTTGGCTTTGTTGCTTTTTAAATTATTTGTTTACTTTGTTGCTTATTTTTCCATTGTGGTGATGTTTACTCTTGAAAGAAATCATTGTAGGGATACTTCCAAATTACAGTGAACAGAGAGTGGAAAATTTCTCTTTAAGCAAAGGTTTGTATGATGAAAAACAAAAGTTTCTTATTTCTCAGTTACTTTAATTACTATGCTGATAATCCATCTTGGAAAGATTAATTTTTATTAAAACAGATCTAGTTCTGCCATAAAAATCTCAAAAATACTAATTTTTTAGTATGAAAGAAAAGCCACATGAGAAACTGATTCCTGGAAAATAGTTTTTGTAGCTCAAGCAGACATTCCCAGAAGCTAGGGGCTGGGAGGAAAGCACAAATGAGAATTCAGAACCTCAGAGAAATTTTCTCTGATAATTAGATTATATACAGGTTAGATCTAGCTTGATATACCACATGGAACTGTCAAGGTGTATCAGAAAGTGTATGAAAAGAAGATCCAGTATTTGTTAAGTGTTAAAAATCCTCTTAATTTTCAAACAAAAAAAAAATAAACTTAGAAGATGATTCCAGCACTGAGGAAAAAGTCCTGTTCTGAAAGATGAACTTCTGAGGTTTAGCACACATCTCTTTGTAGGATAGGACCTCCAAGATTTTAGAAAAACGTATTTTTGATTCTCAGTATCAAATTTGCATGAAGAATGAGGAAAGTAGTAATACAGCAGTCAATTCAAATTTCTGTCAGCTTATTTCTTAATTACAAGTTGGAATCTAACAGTGTGCTATAGAAGTGTACTAGAACTATGGTTCTCACCTCAGGAAAATGCAATGTAGTAGGCCTGAACTAAGTATAAAACTGGTCAGGGTAAACTCTCTAAAAATCTGATGTTTAATGAAAAGTAAGGGTGATCCTTTGGTTCAGAGATGTGGAAGAGGGTCTGGTACAATACTACTCTAGCTATTGTTAACACAGAAGGAAAAAGTGCTGGAAGTTAGGATAGCACAGTAATTGCCAGTCTTCTGGTTTTTTTTCAGCTATTTATAGGTGTTGCATGCACATGTAAAGTTAAAAAACCCGCTGAAACTACTCAGGAGATTCTTAGACAGCTAAATTAGAGAAATAAAGTTAAAAAGGTAGAGTAAGAAATTTGGCTGTATTTCACGCTTTAAAAAAGTGATTGGAATGGTTTACCTGTATTGGGATTTCTTCAACAAGATCATTTACATTCAGAAATTAAAACATGTACTTCAATTATAATAATACTTAAATTATAAAATCAGGCTTCTAGTGGTAACATACTGAAAAGAGTATCTTTGGGTTTATTGCTGTCTTTTAGATTTCAGGAATATAAAACTGTAGAAACTTTGGTAACACTGCTTACCGATCAGCCTGAAGAGGTCCTTAAAAATGTCATTGGAGCACTGGGAGAATGTTGCCAAGAGCAAGAAAATCGAGGCACTGTCCGCAGGTGTGGTGGAATCGCACCCATAGTGAAGTTACTGACCACAACTGACCGGGCTCTACTTGTGAACGTCAACAAAGCAGTGGGAGCTTGTGCAATGGAACCTGAAAATATGATGTAAGTTATTAATATTCACAGCATTTTAAATATTGAAAAAAAATCAGTTATTCTGATGCAAATGTAGTCAATTCTAATCTGACTTAAAAGTTATTTTACTTTTTGCGTTTTACAGAACTGTGTGGGTTAGTTACATCCTACTGTAAATGTGCTATAGATAAAAAAATTATTAAGAAATATATAGAATGTAAAGCCTTTGCATTTTGAGAAAAATCAAATAAACTTTTAGGAAATTGAATTTTGTTAAAGTTGAAACTCAAAGTTACAAAGCACCATTTTGAAGTGCTGCATGATAGGTCCATGTTTTGCCTTCTTTTTTTACATCTGTTTCCAAGTCATTAAAAATAGCCTAAATTAGGGAAAGTTATTCTAAAAGGAAACATGCACATTTACTGCCATGAAAATAAATCTGATTTTTTTTTTTTTAGTAGAGTATTACTTGTATATCTCTTTTGTCCCTCTCCATCATTCCTTTTGTGAACTCAGACAGTTTTGGACCCTTTTCTCCCCTTATTCCCTTGCAAAACCAAAGGAAAAGACTGTCTTTGATTTTGTGATGTAGATTTGTACAAATTAGGAAGATTGTTGAGTTTTATGATGAAGTGTTTCAGTTAAATGTTGAGGTCGGCATTTGCTGCACTTCCTGTTCTCTTACAAGGATATTTACTTCAAGACTCTCAGCATATTTCCCTCCTTATACATGAGGGAGGTCAGAAAGAGAGTTTTATTAAGCTCCTCCTGTTCTGATTTGCATAATTCTCTTGATACTCATATAGCAGTGCAGGGAATTCTTTTCCTGAATAGGGCTTTTGTTTTCATGCTTTGGCTGTCACCCAGTGGCAAAAGGCTGGATGGTACACAGCCGTAAACATGGGTTGTATGAGCAGTTAGCCATGTAGCATAAAAGTATAAATAAATGAAATCATTTTAATGACATTTCTCACTAAAAATCAGCTTTTAGCATAAGGTATAAACCTAAGAGAATTAGCATTGCAAATACTGAGAAACTTAAATGCCAATAAATAGAAATTGATATTTGTAAAACCTCTGACATACTCCAGTACTCAGAATGTCACTTGTAGTATCCTGTGTGGACAGGTTCATACTGGAATGTGTTCAGTATAAGCATAAAAAAAATTCCAAGTTGCTGCTAAAATTGTGATAGAACAAAGTCTGTCTTGTCTTTAAGAAGGAGAAATTACAGGTTTGGGACAAAATTTATATTCTAGAGTTTGTAAAGAGTGAACAAAGGAATCAAATGTTGAATTTGGTTCATATAAAGCCCTCTCTGTTGAAGTTCTCAACTTTGGAAGTGTTTCTAAAACATTTCAAAACATTAGCAAGTAAGCAACATGTTAAATAAGTGTAGAATATAACTTTTGGTATTACAAAAAAAAAAGTTACACAAAAATTGTTATTAGCAAGACTGTGCCATGTATCTGATGTATTGTGCTAGCTATGCTTGTGGTACTAGAAGAGATAATGCTGCTGTATTTTTTCCAGAACATGATTCATCCAAGTGTGGATAAATTTGATACCAATTCAGCAAAATGTTTAAAAATAATGCTTAGTTAAAACATAGATAGCAGTGTAACTGTTCATATGTTTAAATGATTTCCTTGATTGAGTGCTCTGCCTCTCACAGGGCACTTACACGCAACCTCCCCACCCACCCACCACTGACCCCCACCTCTCTCTCAAAAAAAAACCAAGGAAAAGAAAAAAAGTATGTCCATTCCTCTCCCTTCCCCTCCTCTCAGACCAGTACAGCAGAAGTTTAAATTGTATCTTCTCATCTCCTCATCATAAGTGCTCTCCTTTTGGGGAAGAACAAGTCACCAAAGACATGAAATATACACACACAGTCTGTAGTATGACTCTTTTCCATTTACAAAATTGGGGCCTAAAACAATAAATAGCCTTGTTAGAAACTACTGTAGACTTCAGTCTCTTTCTCTAAACATTTTCTAAAGTTCTTAACCAAAAAGACACATCTTAACAAGGGTGTGGAAATGTGCCAAGATTGCCTTGTAGAACGAAGCAAAGGAAAGCCACTTGTAGCCTGTAAGTATATACAGGTGATGAGAATTTTCTGTCGCAGCAGGTTGATACTTAGCTGTTTATGGTCTTTCAGATTCATGTATCTGGATCCCTATTACATTTTTGATCTCATAATCACTTATTTCTCAGAATGGTTTGACAGGTTCTAGGTAATCACTTCTTCCCTACTGCCTTTGTCCTGCCAAATTTGGCTGGCAGGTCTTGAGGCTTGGGGGTTTTTTGTCATGTGGTACAGACAGGCTCTGTTTACAATGTAACTTTTTTTAGTTTGGCATTATAGAAACTTTGAAAATTATGATGATTCTCCTGGATTCTGCTGTTATTGACTTTCTTATGTAGAAAAATTTAAGCCCTCGTTAGGACTGAGAATTTTCAGGTGTATTCTTTGTTTCATTAACTGAAATGTGTGGCTTAGAGACTAAATATTCAGTTGAGCAGTCTTTTACTTTGAATGGGCTTATCCTTGCAGCAGCAGGTATGTGAAGACCATACAGACCAAGAGTGGAGCTCACATAATTTCTGTAAATGATTCAAGGATATATAATGAAGAGGTTGTGATTAATATAAGAAATAAAACATTATGGACTAGAAAAAGCTGAGAATGTTCTATGAAGCAGTGCAGTTAAATTCTGATGGAAATACTATGGAATTATCTTATGTTCTGTGGAAGAATCTTGCACTGACAGAGAGACTAATAGGTGAATAGGTGAATCTACATCTTCTTTATGTTTTTTATATATTTTATTTCTGCCTTATTTCCTAGTTGACACTGTGACTCTTGCAGCTACTGAATGGAAGGTACACTAGTGTTACTTTTCTGCACCAATCCTTTACTTCAAAGCAACTTGCAACAATTAAGTGATTCCTACTGACTCTATTGAGCTATTTAAAATAAAAAACAGCAGCCAGTTTCTCTCACAGCCAAAAATAAGTTGACTAATCTAAAACTTATGTGACTGAACTTCCTTACTCTTATGTAGACAGCATGAAACTGTTCTCCGTACTTGGTCTGCTGTACCAACACTGACAGAGATGCTGCTGTGCATTTTTGATGTATATTTATCTTTTTGAGGAACTTTTATAAGTTATGAATTTTCTTTTACTAGAAACAAAGGACTAGTGCTTATTCTTTAACTGACTCTAGATTTTCATTTGCCCTTTCCATTTGAAAATCTGTAGACTGCATTGCTGGCATTCAAAACTGAGGGCTTAGAATCTTATAAACTAAAATGTACTATTATTTTAGCCAAGCAGATGGAGTTTGAGTCATTGGTATATAATACTATTTATCAAAGCGGTCAGCAGCAACTAGTGAAGGTTTTAAGAAAAATGCTAAATTGTGGTTTAAAAAAAGATGAGATTACATTCTGACAGAATTAAACCCTGTAATCTTACCAGTGAGCACAATACAGAGTCAGTATAACTTTGTTTATTTACATTTGTATTTGTGGTCTAAATTGGCAGGCAATTAAACTAAAGTTCTTAAAGTTCTGGTAAGTAACATTGTATCAGAGAAAGGTGATAAATATGACAAACACATATCTAGGCTGTGTGTAAGTATGTTTATGTAAGCAACTCATGCTGACATTTCTACTGGAAATGTTCAATGTTAAGTTTTAATTTGAAAGAGAAGTACTATTTCAGACTAAAAGCTTTGCTAATTTCAGATATATTAAAAAAACAAAGTAAATTTCTAGAACTGTAAGCTACATCTTGCTCATACTGTTCAATGATATAATGATACTGAGATTCTTAAATAATGTGAAAAGTCTTTATTAAGCAACTTTTGCCTGTGAACAGACAACAAAAGTAATTAAGAAAATTACCTTAAGTTGACCAATCAGCACTGGTCAAATACCAATTCACTGTAACCTAAAAATTGCAGTAATCTCTGAATGGGTTTATTTGCATTAAAATTATTTGCCTGTAAGACCTATTCTGTGTACACCATACGTATGTTCTGTGTTGGAAGCAGGAAGATGTTTTGGTCCTACACCTTGCAGTTGCCTTTTGGTAGGAGTGATGATGCCAGCTGAATATATCCCTTCACCTCTGCTCTCATCATGCCTGGCACAGGAGCACGACAGGAGTTCCTCTTCAGCCAGTTCTAACTTCCATTGCAACTTCTTTTAGTTATTTTGAGTAGCAGAATAATCTACACCTTTTCTAAATTATATCCATGATCAAACAAGATCAGTCTGTGACAGAGGGCTTTGAATTAGAAGAGGTGGTCCAGTCCTACTGTGAGATACCTTTGCTATACTAAGGAATAAAAACTGGGCTCTTGCTTTTGAACTCCACATATTTATACATTGTTATGTATTTACAGCGAAGGACCAAGTAGCAATTACTTACAATAAAGTTTAAATTTCTACTTTGGGTGAGTTTCATGCCTGTTAAGATTTTGACTATTGTTAATATCCTGTACATTAGATACATTACATACATACATACATACAATAGCCGATCAACTGTTAAATAGCAGTTAAATATTTGAATAATAAAGTATCAAAGAAATATTTTTATATCAACTGAATATTGTATTATTTCAGCTTTTATGAGATTCCATTCAGCTTTCAAAGAACATGTTTTACATTATTATTAAAAAACATGTATTTTAACAGTCCCATGAGTAGTTGCTTGCTCCAGATTCTTCTGTAGTTTAATTTTATCATCAGAATATCAACAAATTATTATAAAATACATCATTTAAGTGACTGAAACCACAGAATGAATAATGTGCTAACTATGGATGAATACAGAATTGAATGCCGACCAAAGTAAATTTTATATTTGCTTGTATTTATTGTGGTAAGAAGCTTTATTACCACATCCTGCTAATAATATTATCATACATTTTGAAAAGAAAATTAGATACAAAAACTATATACATAAGCAAATCATAGTATTGTTTAGCATAATGTCATCAAAGCTAAAATTTTCAAGATTACAGGTCTATTTTTCCTCTCTCTTTCTTTGTTTATTTGTAAAGAAAACTGAATGTGTATTTTTGTCAGCTTTAAAAAAGAATTTTTACATAGGAAGGAAATTAATTTCTAAGCCCTTTTATAGAGGAAACATTTTTCAGGACCATTTATTTTAGTGTTCCCTTTGCTGTTAAGGCTAATGCACTCATTCATCACCCATTTTCTTCATCTGCTGGATTGTGCAGTGAAATCATAGGAAGATGAAAAAATTGAAGTCTTCAGCAGTGCTTTCTAGATTGGCAAATATATGTTCTCAGCAAGATGAAAATAAAAAGGTTTGTGCTTGCATGGTGATTTCACAATGATAATTCTTCCAGAATGAGAATTTAAGAGCATCATTCCTGTATGTAGAGTTCTTTTAATTTTTGTTAATCTAGTGTAACTGCAAGTAATCAGTGATGAACAATGTAATTTGCAGATTTTATTGTTTTGTCTCTACTGTTTCCTAGTTTAATTTTATGCATGTTGAATGGTCAGAGATCTATACTTTCAGGTATTCTGAGCTGGGTTCTTTTGATCTAAGGCAACTGGTCTTTCTGGTCTTTAAGCAAAAGGTTTAAAGAAAATTTTCTTCAAAAAATTAACGATAGAGTGAGTCTAGTTTACCTTGAAGAGAGAAGACAAGGAAACTGAAAAGAAAATGAAAGTAAACTTTCAATTTAAAAGGAAGCTTTAAAAAGATAGAAAGGAAAGATAAATCAGCCTAGAGGTTGTTTTTTTACGTGTGGTGGAAAAATCTGAGCTCAGTGTTTGGCTTCTATCTCTTGATTTTTATATACTTGTTGGAGCTGGGTCATTTATATTTAGTCCCTCTTGGGAGGAAGTACCTCATGTTGGTAAATGATCAGTACTCTGCTTGACTAGAGGAAAGATTCATGAGTTCTTTTTTAATTAATTCCAATATAGGAAAAAATTCCTTGTACTTTCTGAAATGATGGGAGAGTAATGTTAAAATTGCTTATAAGTGTTTGGGGTTTGGAGAGACTTAAAAGTTTGTTATGAAGCTTTTACTTAAGTTATCCTTACTATGTGAACATATATATATATAGATAGATAATTGCATAGTTTGTGCTCATACTGTTTTATTTTGTGGTGTTAAGGCTTCTGAATTTGTTCTTTGAATGACATTTTTTTTGTAGTTGATTTGAAGCTGAGTGTGTAAAATGAGCTATACTGAAACTGGCAGATCTTAAAAAACTTGGGGTTTTTTAGCTTAACTATAGCTTTGTTTAAAAGGTATTGTTTTGAAGAACATAGTTGTTTAACCAGTTTGCATAAAAATGTTATTAATAAAGTCCTTGCTTATTTTAGACATACTTCATGTCCTTATTTATTTTTTCTGCTTCAAATGATGATAGAATTACATACAAGTTCATTTTATAGTTAGTTTTAAAATTTCCCGGCAAAGCATAAATAGTGAACGCAAATGAGATGCTTTATCTGCTGTTTTTAAGCTTTCTTAAAAATGTAGTTTGAATTCTCTTGCATATACAGTTAACGATACAAACACATTGTATGCAACTGAATTTTTTACTTTTGAGGTTAGACAATGAAGATGTACTTGCTTTTAATTCAACTTCAGCTCATCTGCTTTGAGTTTAACAGTTTTTTGAAAAAAGGCATGCTAGTAAAGGCTATTAAGTTTTGTTTGACCTTCCTTTCCATTTAGGGTATTCACTGGAACCTAACGTGAAGTTATGATCCCCAAGCCTGATCGATATATAAACATAACACAGATGGTGTAGAGATGATTCTGATGATAATTCATTTCTCAGCTAGTCATGAAGATACTTTGATTACAGTATGTTTAAGTAGTTATAACATAGTGCTCAGTGTTGGTCTTGTTAGTAAGGAACATATGGGAAACAAGTTGCACGTTATTCGTGCCCAACAAAGGATGCTCTGTGGTGTGACCATTTTAATTTCTAATGCTTGATTAGAAACATAGTATTTTAAAATATGTCATAGAGCAAGGTAAATACATTAAGCATAGACTGAATAAAAAGTTAAGCACATAGTTTTGGGCATAAATATTTGTTTTGGAAAGTATTTGTTACTATATGAAAGAAGCCAGTATACTCAAATTCAGATTTCACTTTGCATGCAGATCGTTAAAAAGTCACATGCTTGTTTTCACATTTATGAGTTCTGGTTATAATGTAGTTTACTTTATCATCTATAAGAACTCTGAATGACAGTGCTGGAAAAAAAGAAACAACATTAATGAGATTTAGTAAGAAAACATTCTGTCTTTACATC
Organism: Daphoenositta chrysoptera; assembly: GCA_013397915.1. Classification (NCBI taxonomy): domain Eukaryota; kingdom Metazoa; phylum Chordata; class Aves; order Passeriformes; genus Daphoenositta; species Daphoenositta chrysoptera. Next base: position 219,120 of record VZRO01001568.1, on the reverse strand, counting down.
ATTTGTTCACACCCATCTGTTATAGTGGGCACTGTTTACTGAGTATGTTGATGGTGATTAGCTGACAATAAAACACAAGTACTTGCATAAAGCAAAACAGCGTGTCACAATCATACCCGTGTTTCTTAGAGCAGTGTTCTAAACAAACTGATATAATTTGAGATTCAACATTGTATACTCCATAATTAATTTTCCCTTTTTGGTCTGTTTCTGCTATAGGATAATTGACAGTCTAGATGGAGTTCGGTTGTTATGGTCATTGTTGAAAAATCCTAACCCAGATGTTCAAGCAAGTGCAGCTTGGGCTCTTTGTCCTTGCATTGAAAATGCTAAGGTAAGAAAATATTCAAAGTAACAGTTTTGTTATATATAAACTCACATAGTTTTTAAATGTGAATAATTTACAGCAATACTTTGCTGTTTGCTAGTTACACTCTTTTTTTTATTCTGTTAACTGCCTAAAAAAAAATGGATTTACTTTTCAAAAGTAAATAGTCCTCCATCTAGCACCCATTATATAATCTATTTTGCCTTTACAGTGTTTTCTGTATTGGCAAATATATTTTAATAACTTACCAGGACCTAAGCTTACTGTTGCCAAATAAAGCATGCTGAAAATCTGACAATGCTGAAAACAGAAAGCTTCTACTCACAGGCTGTGAATAGCACGGGTAGTTCCAGTTGTTCTCCACTGTGAGGTACTTCAGCTGTGTTCTCAAGAGACCATCATTTGGTTTCAGAGCGTATTTTAGACTCAGTGCCAATGTAATCTTCAGGTTTTCTGCTCAGACTGCCAACAAAAAGTGCCAGTTGTGAATAGTGGTGGTTGTGCAGGTCATTTGTGCACAGAAGACTGAGCTATTCATTTATTTCATGTCAGTTTCCAAATAGAGATAAAATAGTGAGGACAAGCTGCAAGACATCTTCTATGAATTCTTAGCACTGACATGTGGTAAAATAAATGGGCAAGGTTTTGTTTCCCACCAGGAGTTTCCTAGAGTACTAACTTTATTACTTAATCCTTGTACAGTACTAGCTTCCACTTCTGATTTACCTCTATATTCGGTGCAACATTTGCACCTTTTCTCTACTATACCAAAAATATATATCCTTCTACACAGAATTGGAGATCCTGACTATGTAAAGAATAGTAATTCCTTCAGAGTGCTAGATATCTGTAGCATCCTTTGCAGGCAGTTTCCTGTTTGGAATCGAGCACTGTATGGCTGCTATTAATTTATGTAGATGATTTGGTGCAGTTAGAAATATATGGATATAGAGATATATGGATTTATTGTGAGAATATTTGGTCTTGATTTTTATAACTTAAGCATTTTATATTTCTTCACAGTGATTTCTACAATGGCAGCTTGCCTGTAATTTTTCACACATGCCAGTTATTCTGAATTATCTTTTCATCCTTTTACATAAATGTACACTCTAGTGCAGTAAAGGTTTTTGGTACCTAATGGTACAGTCTAAACATGTTTCCTCTTTCAAGATACGAATATACCTCTCTCTTGAACAATATTGCTATAACTGAATGTTAAAGTACTACTTGATCTCAGTACTGAGGTAATACTTCCTATGTGTAAGACTCTGTGACTTGACGTGCCAGAGGAGAACTGCACATTGCTAGAACTTCCACTAAAAGCACTTTTTCAGAAAGTAAGGGAATAGAGGACAACTACTGAAATTATACATTACACGGATTTTTTTTTTCATTTTTTTTCCCTGGGGTGTTTGATGAGTGCAAGCTATGTACACCCTTAGCATAGCTATCCTCCTTTCATCTCTCTTGGCTGCCTGCCCTAATGCTAATCTGTGATCCCACAAAGAGTTCTTTGTGTGACACTGAGACCAAGTGGCTCACTGAAACAAACCTACCAATAATACCCTTTCCGCTGACACTGAATAGAAAGAAATATGTATAAAGCAGCAACTACAGCCACACTGAGGAAATGCAGCAACTATTTCTATCTAAAGAGATTTTGGGGGTTTTTTGTTCGAAGTTAATATTATTCAACAATTTACACGATCTTCCAAGAAGCAGTTTGGTTTATGCAGTGCTTGATTCAAAAGCAGTAATAAGGATATGACTTTAAAGGGTTATATGTGTTCTGGCCTTTCTAAGCCTGGGCTTGGGACTGCAAACTGTGTTTCAAATAGCTGTGAGAATGGAGTCTGTTTTCTTTTTGTGTTCTTTTGTGGAAGCTGTAGTGGTTCTCTTCTGTGTTGTGGAGGTTCACAGATGAAATTGAATTTGTTAGTAGTACCATAAACAAATTTTTATAACAATGTAATGCAGCATCCAGTTTCCTGCAAAGATGGGTTTCTGCATGGACATTTGCATTTCACAACCAAGTTAAAGGTTATTTTCTGTGTTTATAAAATCTTAGGGCTACTCAGTCATTCTGATAGGATGGTTATTGTCATAGTATGTGATTACATGTTTCTCTTTCATGCTTACTCTCACCATAATCTGTTTAAGAGTACTTCCCATAGGACAGAATTTTATCAGTGTGATGTAGCTGAGTGATATTGTTTGTTACAGAAATATGGTAAAGGTCAGTAATATTTGATCCATGACAGATCTTTAACCTTTTAAATAGAGGCTATAAATTGTACGCTGTAGTACATAGACTGTTAGAGCTCTGACAACCACAATATTTTTCTCTCTCAAAACATCACTTCATATGCCAGCATTTGTTCCGAATATTTTTAGCTTGATGAATTTCTCGTAGAGTGAAGATCTTGCTGTCAGTGATATAATTTGTGTAGTAAAACTCTACTGAGAAAATTTGCACAGGACCTGAAAGTGCTTCTTGGGAGTTTTAGACAAGTATCTCATGATTTTGGATAAATTCATTCATACCTTTCTTTAAAATACAAAACATAAAGAGTCACAGATGTAATTTATTCAAAGGAATTATCTTAATAGAAGCAGATTCTTATTAATTAGTTCCTTACATCCAAAAGGAAAAGTTGCTACTGCAGGCACATTGCTAGTGGCAAAGTGTAAGTGCACTGTCCAAGAAACACAAATGATTATGAAAAATGAATAAGAGAAGTCTATTCAACTCTGTTGATGTTGGAACAGCAATATTTGGTTATGATGCTTCTTTGCAAAACAGTATTTGTAATGTTCTCCTAACATACATCAGCCCAAACATAAACATTCAGAGAAATTCTACAAAGATGTAATTTGGGCTATTATAAAAATCACCCAAATGCATTGTGCCAATAAGAGGAACACTGCCAGCTTGAGACTGTATGAAAATTCCTATTTCCTCACAGAGGAACTTTCTACTAGAATCTTTAAATAAATTAAAAGAAAAAAAGAAAAGGGAAGAAAGTTCTAGAGGTTATTTTCTGTCCTCATATTTAGTAGAGTTTTGGGTGCAAACATTAGAATGTGAATGATAATGTCAGGTATTGTGTTTTTCTGTCCCATGTGCCTGCATATCAACTTTCAACTTTCAGTTTTAGGCTTTTTATAGCTACAACTGTGAGGCTTTCTTAAAGAACTTCTTTAAGCCATCTATGTATAGAGTTGTCCTGGTTTCAGCTGGGGTAGAGTTAATTATTTCTCAGTAGCTGTTACAGTGCTGTGTTTTGTCTGTCAAAATAATTAAAGAGTCAGAAACTGGGGGTTTGATAGGCAAGAGATAGAAAGTTATTCTGTTTTCTTAAAATGTACTTGTAGAATGACATCTCACCCTTTTCTGATAAATTATGGTTTCACTTCTACAGGAGTGTATCACGGGTGTGATGAAAGATGATGAGACATCTGAAATTCTCTGTGTGTTTCTTTCATAAGGGGAAAGAGAATGTCCATGCTGACATGAAAAACCCCCAAACCAAATCAAAACTAAACCAGGTTTAAGAGGGAAGGGTCACAAAATAAGTTTGTGTGAAGGTCAATTAGTCTTCAGTCCTGCAACAGTATTATATAAGGAGGAAGTGAGTTTTGCAGCCACCAGCCTGGAGTTAACCTATGTGTAGAAAATATGCTCCTGATGACCTGTTCTTACATAGATTTTGCTTGTTATGGAGAGTTTAACATAACCATATGTGTAAAACCACAGAGAGCATTTCTTTTCTAAGAATAACAAAGAAGTGTAGTTGAAGTTGGAAATTCTTCTATTATTTAAAAAATAGTAAAACTATTTGCTGTTTTAAATACATTAAGATGCTTTGATTATACATTTTACTGATTTAAAACTATAGTGTATAAAGATAATCATGCTCCATACTGCACACTTTTGTTCCTTTGTTTAACATTTAAAAAATTTTCGTTAACTACTACCAATGCAGTTTTGTTTATGTACCATTCTTGGGTTAAGCCTAAAATGTCAAAATTCCTTTCTTGCATTTGTACAGCATTTTCCAGTTTCTTTGTGCTGTGCTTCTTGCAATTTTACACAGAAATCTTGGTGGTTCATATTTAGTGCTCTTATTGCTCTCTTTCCATTTTTCTATTTGTTTTCTCTAGACACTATAATTTTTTGCATCTGTCATACCTGCTTCTCTATATTGTCTCTCATTTTATGCAGTTTTTAATCCCTGATATCTGGATTTAGATCTTCCAAATTTTTAAGCATTTTTTATTAACTAAACATTAAAAGCATACCATAAGAGAGACAAAAAAGAAATTTTGGCTTGCCCCTGAAGCCTTCCAGAGAACCAGGGTCCTCAGAGATTTAGGAAGCCCAGTAATCCAGACCTGGTTTGGTGAATCCGTAAGTGACTGCTTGCACGGTACATACAGAACCAGCTCATCCAATGACCCTTGACAAAGGCTTCCGTGTTTAGTGAACCAACTCTCAGGAGTTATTTGGGCCTCCTGCAGACACGTTTGAGATCCTGAATGGACTGACATAAATTACCCTGAGGTCTTTAATGTCTACAAACATAGGAGTCCAGTTTCTGTAAGGCACATAACGTGGAAGCCGGAAAGCAAAGGGTCTAGCCTGTATCTCCCTCACGCAGGAGCCTTGGGCCCTAAGTTCCAGGCAATGCAGCTGCCTGAGAGCTTGGAGACCACGAGAAGCCAAAAAGCTTAGGAGCTCCTGGAGACCTGGATTTCCAGCTGTTTGGCAGCCCATCAGGCAAGAAGTCAGGGATTCTATGAAAACTAGAAGCCAAGCAGCCTGGCAGGCTACTCACCAGCCATCTGGCTGACAAGAGAAAAGATGAAGAGACACATTGGTTATTTAGCCTGCCTTTCTGCCTGGTTTCTGTCAAAACTTTTCAAGAAGTCGTGTTCTTATGGAAGGTTTTGGTTCCATTCCATTAGCATTTTCTGATGGAATACTGTTCCATTGGAAAATATTTGACCAGCTTTTCTTGTAGCTTGGTTTATTAACAGCTACACATGCTAGTCAACAGCTTGTTGTGTAGTTTCTTTACTTTTAAATCTGACTCACTAATCTGATTTTAAAAATCTAGAAAAGGTTTAAACCCTATCTCCTCTAATTTTTTTCCTCCCTTCTTTGTTTTTCCTTTTTGTCCATGTCACTCCTTTTCTGTCTTTACCCTCTCACTTGCTACATGGGACTTCCTTTGGTCTTAAAGCAAGAAAAGAGCATGGAGATCATTGTGTTTCATTTGCTACAAAACATAAACCAGAAGATTTCAAGCAATCATTTTATCTGGTGATGAAACTTTTAATTGAACTAAAACATATTTGGTAGTTCATGCTGCTTGTTCAGATTCTCAGTGGTCTGTAATGGTGAGTGGTACAATATGATATGATTGCCTTCTTATATCCCACTCTGTTTCTGGAACCATGCCAGACATGCAAAAACAAACAATAACTGTTTTAACAACTTCTGCATTTGTGTTGTCACTGCATTGATTTTTTACCTAGACTGTCCTCAGAACATTCTAATATTGCTGTCTTGCACCTCTACAATATTAAATTATATATTAGTGATGACTATCTCATAAATGTATTAATGATTATAAGAAGTTTGCTTAGACATGTGTTTGAATTCAATTCAACACACAAGCAATGGAAATAATGTTTTTCCAGTTATTCAGTGTTATTAGTTTCTCATATTTCCATTACTTAAACGCTCCTCAAAATAATCTAAAATAATTGGGACAACTGTAACTTCAAAGGACTTTGATATTCATAGTTTCACTGCTTCTGTGGAGAAAAAAAAAAACAAACTGATTTTGGCAATTAGCCAGGACTGAACTTCAGGTATAGTCTGCCAGACTGAAAAGTAAGGAAAACAATAGACAGAAGGACTACTGCAAGTTGCATTAGTGACTAGGTACTTTTTTCACCCTGCCATTTTTTAGAGAACGTGCATTGTATGCCTTCTTGGGCTGTATGCTTGGATAATTGACTTCACTTTGGTTTCTTGAAGTTGTCAATAGCAATACAGTTACCAAGTGTGCAATGATCAAATCCCTGAAGAGAGAGAGGAAATTCTGAAGAGGAATTCTGCTCTTACAGGCTATAGAGTAGCATTGGAACCATATTAAAGCAACTCTGCTTTGTTGCTTTGGCTTTAGCTACTTCTGTGAGTTAAAAAGGACAGGAAAATCCATGTTCATTGTCTGCTCTTGTTTTCCCAACACATTGCATTTTCCAATATATTGCATTTTCACGCAGAAGTTGTGAGATGTAGGGAAGTAGTTTCATCTTACAAATGTTTCTTCATCTGTTCTGCTACAGTGGAAGCCTCCATAGCTGTATAGGCAGGAATAAAATTAGTCCTAAAATATAAAGTAATTTGATCAATATTACCGCTGAATTATTTAATAAGAACAATTAATAGAAACTTCCTTATACAAGTTGTATTTCCCATTTTCACTAAGCAGCTATGATATAGAAACTTCTTTCCATTTCTTTATTATGAACTTTAAATTGGTTTGTGCACTAGAATGAGAAGTTTTTCAGTTGGAAATAGCAAATGGAAAGGAAAAGCTTCCTTCATTAAAGAAAAGGTAGTTTAAAGACGACTCTTGATAACTAAAGTTTGTTTGCATAGCCATACCATCACTTTTTTGGGCAAAAGTAATTAAATTTGAAAAATTAGCTTTGATACCTTAAGCTTTTTAAGATGTCCTAAGAGTGAAATATTACTTCTCGTTAGTGGAGAAACTTTTATCTTTCAAGTGGAGTATATTTTAAAGATAAACACAATGTGTTTATGTAATAAGGTGTTTAGCTTTAAATCTTTCAAATAATGAAAACACTTTGGAAGAAATAAGAAAGGAATTATGTTACAAAAGAATCCTGTAGTTCCTCTATGAGACCTGTATATCTCAACCTAAGACTGATGAACTTTATTTACTTAATGAAAATAAACACAAAAAGCATAGAATACGACAATGAGAAAACTCAAAAATCCCAAATGTTCTCCTTGTATAAATACCACAAAGATCTAGTCCTGCAAATACCATAATAATTTTTGCTCTTATTTTTAAAAACTGTGCAAAGCTGGTCTGTCTCACAGTATTTTTGCTCTTGGCTGAAGCCAATATAGAAATAAGTGAAAAGGGAAAGTTAACTGAATCTTGTTAATAGTCATGCAGGCCAGAAAGATGCAAGTATGTAATAAGAGTAGTGGGATGATGCTTTTATTAACACAGCAGGTAACTCTCCTGGTCTCAGCATCTATGCCTGATAGGTGTTTTTTTACTGCTTGAGGTTGCAAACTCCTCCCCTTGAATCCGGTTTTAAAATAGCATTTCTCATACTTTCTGAGGATAAAACTTTGCTCTCCACTACTTAGAAGATGTAGTCACGTGAAGTCATGAAAGAAAAAGTTATCTCTTTTTTTTTTTTTAGCCACTTAAAACGTAATTTAACGTTTTTTCATGTTTTTTCATATCTCACCTCAGGTTAAATGTTGCATGAAAAAATATAATAATGATGAAGATACAAAATGAAGTTTTCTCCTGTTAATATAATAAAGGCCTCTTCCCCCTTTTAGTTTTTCTTTTTTTACATTTTTATGGCTTCTTTAGCTGTCTTTGCATTTGGCCTCCTAGTTTGTTCAGCTCAGGAAATATTATTGTTAAAACAGATGCATTCAGCCTATTGTTAACACATGCACTCAGATATACAATAAAATCATCTATCTTATTTCTTGTCAGTGATTTTATCAATGTTTTTCTCTATAATGATGGTTTCTTAGGCTTTATTCTATAATTTTTTTTGCCTACCTAATTCTACCTGAATAGCCTTGTTAGGATGGCCAAGAACAAGATTTTGTTACGAGAGGTAAGGGAGTGGGACACATGGATAAAACATAGTACAGATGAATATGAAAGCTTAATACACACCAATAGCTGGAAATTACTAACCCCTTTAGGATGTCGGATAAAGTTGTTTGTCAGTTAATTTAAAGGTGAAATTTAAAGATTTCATTTTATTCTAAGTCAAACAAAAAGTAAAGGAGTATTTCCAAAGATGTGTTACATATTCTTTTTTCTCTTATGTTAATACAAAAAGTATAAATGAAAATGCCAGAGAGTATTTGAAAACTAAAATCACAGAAGTTACTTTAGACTTTACACTATGAGCAGTATCTGATCATTAATACAAGTATACTCAAAGAACTTAGATTCAAAAGGCCTCTGCAATCACAGGCACAGCTTCATATAAATTCTTTTTTAAATATTGAGATATGGAAATTAAATATAATAAATACACATACTTAAGTTTAAAAAAAGAGCTTAGAAATTTATTGCACAAAGTGTGTGCTTTTACTTAAATGATACAAAAAAGATCACGTTTGTTCTTTAAATTTCTCTGAAAAAAAAAATCTTGTATATAACATAATGCATTTTAAAGCTCTCATTTTGGTCCTTCTTTCCGCTCATTGTTCGTCAAATTTCTTGCTGTTTTGCTTTTCTCTTTGTCTTGCACAGACCACCAGACAGACACCCACAATCACATTTGGGAAACTTCCCTGACATGTGGTTTCTGCAGTTTCCCTCTGCTTTTCATCATTGGTAGAAAGTTCAGTCCTTGTGTTTAGTTGGTTTCACAGATGATTATTGAAACTCTTTTCTTTTTCTTACTGCTGGATTGTTTATATGTTATTCCATGACTTTAGTTGGATGTACTCCATTACAAAATGTGGAAAGTATAAGCTTGTCAGAAGAGAAATTCAACAAATCAGGTTATAATCACCTGCAAAGAAAATATATACAGGTAGAAAAATATATAATGTTGGTATTGGTTCATTAAGATGTGATAAAGGCTATCTTATCTCTTCATGGAACATCTTTCAAAAGCAGGAATAACAATACATAAATACCTGAACCATGCAGAAACCCAGAATCATGCTTAGGGTCCCTTTCAAATCTTAGACCTTGTACTGTAGCATTTACTTGTTGAATAGAAGCCTTTCTCATCTGTTGAGCCAATATTTATATACAAGATAATGCCATAGTGACTTTCAAAGAATGAAAGTAAATATAAAATATCTCATTTTCTTTCCTCTTCCCATGTTTTGTCATTTAGCTTCTAGCCCTTGAATACATGTAGGTAAGAAGTTTGTGTATAGAAAGCTCTCTCAGTAACCCATTATATACCGCCTTGAGTCAAATTTTAAAATTTCAAGACAAACATGAAAACTGATGTGGAGAAGCAGTGTTTTGATCCAGGTGATTGCAGATGCATTACGTCGTGGTATGCATACACTAGCAATGACAGAGGAACATTTATGCTGGTGTATCCATGGGAAACCCTCTGTAAGCCCACCTGCCTCTCCATGCAGCTCACGTGGTGATAGAAGCGGCAGAGCATTGCTCTTCCTTCTCTTTCTCAACTGCTTTTCTGAGCCACAAACCTTTGTTGTCCTTCTTCTGCATTTAGATTCTATTTTCATTTCTATAAGGACCTCTGTTATTTGTTCATGTTGGGGGTTTTTAGGACTTCTGCATGAAGTTTGCTGTTGGATGCTGCCCTTTTCCCACATGCTGTGGCTTCTGTTTTTCACCCTTACACAGTTTGGCTTTAACCTCTCCCTTCCAGTCTGAAGATTTGTTCTGCCTGTGGCAAAAAATGTTTCATTCACAACGGGCCTACCCACTGCTTTTGCTTTCTGTGAGGAGGAAACATCACAGCTAAGAGTCTGTTTGACATTTAGACCCCGAACTAAAAAAAGATGAAACTGCAGCATCTTATGAAATCTTCGTTTACCAAGTCCATGAGTGATTTGATTGATTTGCTCAGCAAAGCTAACACAATACAGTTGGACCCTACTCTGTTCATAAATCAGCCCCCAAAAAGAAATAAATATAATCAAAACCATGCTTGGTCTTCAGGGTCACTCTCTAGCCCGAGGAAAGTTCATACAATCCATGTTTGCACTAACATGAAGTCCAAAGGGTTTCAGGAGAGTGTTAGTTTTTATTCAAAGTTCTCTTATTGACCTGTTGAAAGAAACAAATTGAAGTAATTCCACTTGCAGACCTTTCTTTCCATCCCTGCACATTTATCACCACTGAGGAGCACAGGCTGAAATTTATCCTATGAAGTTACTGCCAACCATTTGACTGCTTGGCTCTCGTTCCAGTGTCATAACAGTTTGACACCAGACCGTCCAATGCCACCTTGAGATGTGCCACCATAACATCACTTCAAGAAGTCTGTGCTCAGAAAATTTCTAAATCAGAGAGAATACTTTCATGTTGAATAACCCTTGATGGATTTTCTTTTTTGTGGAATTCCTGCCTCCCTGGTGTAGCTGTGTTTCTTAACTAGGTTTTTCCCCCTAACGGGGGACCGATTTTAAAGGAACATCCAGCACTCTCTGCTTCAAGATAGTTTATTAAGTCTTATCAGAGACGTAAGGTCACAAGCGTAACCTAGACATAGCACACTCCAGAGAAGTGCAGAAGTATGTCCGCAGAATGCCTGAGAATGTCTGAGAGTGTCCGAGAATGTCCGCAGAATGTCCGCTTATCAAGATAACACGGTCTTCTTAAAGGTCAATCATCCAATTAAGGCTTAAAACGAAAGATATTTTCNCCCTGTGATAACCTTACATAATACTCTATTATTTAGTTCTCACTGAAATAGATTCTAGTTCTTCCCAAAGAGTTGGCAGTTTTCTCCATGGATAAAGGTCAAATACAGCGTTGTCCAGGGGGGTAGGACCCTTCAAAACAGGCAGGGAAATATTCTCCGCCTTCAGGGCTCCTACACTTTTTTTTCTTTGAATTTGTCTAACGTGTAAATTTTTTGAGAGCCAGTGGAATCCTGCCCAAGGACTTCCAACTTCTCAACTGTACATTGTTTAAAAACAACTTTGATTTTGAACATGCAGCCTAATAATATTATCTGATGATCCCAGTTCTTCTCCTAGAAGAGAGATCCTGGTGTGCTCTTCCTACTCTACTCAAGGTTCTGTACATCTGTATCACACTACTCCTTCTTTTTCTTTTATCACCTTGAGTGTCCTAGTTGGTTAGTCACTCCTTCTACAGAGCAGTTGTCTACCGCTGATTATTCTTGTTGTCTTTCTAAACCTTTTTTGATTTTATGGTAACTTTTTGAAGATGGTAAAAATGGACCAGATCTGCCCACTGTATTCAAGATCAAGGCACGCTGTTTTCTATTTCGTTTTTATGGGCAAACTTACACATTTTTCCAGGGTAATTTTCGTGTCCTTTAGTCACATCTTACATTGATTTTTCATACTCTGAAGTGCACATGCTTCTCCCACAGTTGCTGTCATGACTGGTGTAACATCCCAGTCATCTTAAATATTCCTGAATACTCATTTGCATTGATACCAGAAAATAATATTGTCACTCCTTTGTCTTAGCTGTCAGACTAAATGTAGGAGACAGGAGACAGTTTGAGAACCTAAGCAGGAGAGTCTGTTGCCATGTTAGATGCCCTAAGGTGTGCAAGGCACCTGCCTGGCCACTCTGATACTGCTGATAAGGGAGACTTGCACCCTTCTAAAGTGACAGCTTGAGACTTTTATATCTCATGGTATGAAAATTATAGATAGCTTTATTTAGGCACTGAATTTGTGCCTGGATGGTGGTATGCAAAACAGTCTAACTCTCATGTCAATCAAAAGAGCTCCAAGTTCCAAATTAGCCATAGTTCTTGGTGAAGGCAACACAGCAATAGCTGTAGTTTTGAATAAATATGTCATGCCAATCTCTTTTTTAAATGTTTGCATATAAATACTGATTGAATATTTTAAAACTATGTTTCTTTTGATTCTCATTTAGAATTCTGGAGAAATGGTTCGATCGTTTGTTGGTGGCTTGGAACTGATAGTCAATTTGCTAAAATCAAAGGATAAAGAAGTTTTAACAAGTGTGTGTGCAGCCATTGCAAATATAGCTAAAGATCAAGAAAACTTAGCTGTTATGACAGATCATGGAGTCGTCCCTCTGTTGTCCAAGCTAGCAAACACAGTAAGTAACATTTAAACATATCATACAAAGCACTGGAATTTCTTACGTCAGACTGCATTATGCCCAACTAAAAGGTTATCACAAGATCAGTAGATTTTGCAGCAGCTACAAGGAAGAGCTTTAGAATCTTTCCTCTATGGGACATATATTGGACATCAAAACAGTCTGTGTCTGTTACTAAAATTGGTTTGGAAGATGAGCTTCATTTTAATAGTTACTCTTGCAGAATATTGCTTTTGAGAGGTACAGCTGCCATATGAGAAAAGCACAAAGGGTTGAGAAAACAATAAATCCGAACATGCAGAAAATCTCAAAGCTGGGACTATATTTTTCTATTTAATGCTGTCTTATCTAATTTCCAGTCAGTCTAGAAGTACCTTTGAAATGATATAAAAATTCACAGCACTTGCTATAAAAAGAATATTAAGGGACTTTAATAGCTCTATGCCTTAGAGCTCTCTCCAGTTTTAATTGTACTGCAATTAAATTGGGATGCCCTAAAGATGTGTGAGAATATAATTCTGCTTTCCGATTAATTTTTTGTTGTGTGTGTTGACTTTAATTTATTATGTTTTTACCTTCTTCAGAACAATAACAAATTAAGACGTCACTTAGCAGAGGCCATTGCCCACTGTTGCATGTGGAGCAGCAACAGAGTTGCCTTTGGAGAGACCAGGGCTGTGGCTCCTTTAGTGCGCTACTTGAAGGCAAAGGATCCATTAGTTCATAGAGCTACAGCTCAGGCTTTGTATCAGCTTTCAGAGGATCCCAACAACTGTATCACCATGAATGAAAATGGAGTGGTGAAGGTGAGGTGGAAGCTTTTTCTTATTTGGGGGTCAAACTATTGAAGGGGTTTGGCATGACCAAAAAAAAGAGATCTTTCTTTTGAAATAGTTCTTGAATACTGCTGTGTACCTCAAATTTTCTAAACTTTATCCTAAAAATATTCAGTTAATTAGTGAATTAAGAAACAGGATTTTGTTGCTAAAAATATTACAGCTTAGGTGGGGTTTGGGAATGGAAGTATGATGTGGGTATTCACCTTTAGACTACTTGACTCTGACCTAGGCTGATATTGACATGGCATCAGACTTTGTCATTCTTGAGTGACGTTTGCTAAAGAAGTTGGGTTATCTTAATGGATGGTTGCCTAATATGGCAGAAAGCCACCTAGAAACTGAGTGTAACTGGATTTGGGGACAAATTAAAATAGGATAATACAAACGCTTAGTTTACCTGGAGTTGTTTCGGTGAATTCTGCATTTACTTATAAAAATTCTTATTTTAGGAGTTAAGCATAAGCACATTCTGCAAAGACCTTATCCTAGAACAAAATTTTCTCTCAAAAAAAATTTTCTAGCAAAGTTTTGTCTCACTAGTTGAAGGCAGAAGAGTTACTCCTTTGGCACAGGAGAGATGAGCATTATGGCTTTAAAGATGGAGATAGTAGGAGTTCTCAATTCTCATAAATTCCCGGAAAGATTCATTATATGCAGACTTTTCATTTTATTTGATGTTCAGGTAAATGTATTTACAGTAAGAGTTGACTTGTAATGTAATGTTATTATTAATGTTGATTTTATGCCTGCATTTATGATAGTGTAGTTTATTGTGAGCAGTTTCAATTCTAGCACAGTTAATGGTCCTGAATTGTCATGCTTTTATCTGTAGTTGGCTTTAAAGGATTCACTGGTCAAAAATACTTAAGTATTCACTTCTTGAACTTACTCAAATCTAAGCTACCCTTTCAGTACTGGAGAGTAACACCTTCCTGTCACAGTCACATTATATTGGCTATACAGCACAGAGGAATGAATACATGCTGTACTACAGCACCAGCACTTGTTGGCTTCTTAATTTTGCATCTCTCTCCATTCAACTAGCACAACCCATTTTCTGATCTTCTTTCATTTTATTATGCAGATTTCAGGTTTTATAAGTTGTAGCACACTGGACATTAGACTGATTCTGTTAATGTACTTTTAGAATAATTCCATCTCACTCTAAGTTCAGCTTCATTTTTCAGTCCTAGCTAAAGCATTTAGACTAATAAAAAACATTAATTTGTACTTCCAGATAAATAGTGATGTACAGAAAAGTATAGCACGTTTTTAATATTTTTTATTATTCACAATATTTTGGATTGCCTATAACATGATATGGAAGAGAAAACAGAACTGATAAAAGAAAGGCAAAACCTGCAAAATAAAGAAACCTGGATCATGTTTGTTACATCTAAACTTTTTGTCCAGCGTGCACTTCTCATGTACAAGAAACTTGTGTTCTTGCAGTAGAGTGGACAAGTGTTTGAATGTGTTTGTGTGTGGTTCATTACAGAACCAAAGTGGAAGTGCCTCTCATAATGGATGGATGGCCTGAACACGAGAGAATATATGGATGACTCTCATGTGTGCCAGCGCACACATGTATTTGTGTCATACAAGCAGAGCTGCATTAGTAGTGTGACAGGAAGCAGCTGCATGTTGAGACTCTCAGCCAGGGTAGCAGTTCTGCTGAAAAAGACCTGGAGTGGAGGTTAAGCAAGTTGAACATGAGCCTGGTGCCCTGGGAGAGGTGAAGGCTAACAGGATCCTGGGCTATGTTAGGGTGAACATAGCCAGTAGGTCAGGAGTTCAGAGATTCAGGTTAATAGTCTGCGGAAAACCCAGACCTCAGCCTCTTCTCCCTAGGTCATAAAGTGACAGAAGTGCAGTGAGAGACATCAGAGCTAGGTCTCTTGAGCTGTCTTGAGCTTTCTTACCTGTCTAGCTTTGATAGCAAGGAGATCAGTGTGAGATGAATTGCTTTCTAGAACTACGACTGCAGCATAGGCATATTCATTCCACAGAAAGTAGGTAGTTTGGTTTGCCCTTATTTTTCAGGGTATGGAATTCTCCTACCCACAAGAGGACACCACCTATGGTCATTTAGAGTTTCTAACTCTAAATAAAGTCTGATTTAATTAGCAATTATCCTGCTGTGATGTTTCCAAGCACTTTCTGATGTTTACATATTGCATTATACATAGAACGTCAAAGCAAAGTGAATAAACAAATAGGCCTTTTTGAAAGATATACCAGACCAGTGAGACATAGTGTTTCCTATCCAGTGAGGACAAGTAAATGAAATGTGGTGGGCAGTCTGAGACACTGTGTTCTGTTGGACCTGTGATAGTTTTTCCAGATGTGCTAGTCCAAGTGCTTTTGTTCTGTGTTGCCAGAGCTGAGCAGATCGTGAAGCAAATCAACACGTGCACCATGACAGCTCAGGGCACAGATGACCAATCCACCAACACTTATGAGCTTGACTCCCTTGCTGGCACTGTTGGAATTGCCATCAAGAATCAATAACTGGCCTTTCAAAAAGGCTAGAAAGGCATCCCCAGATGACAAGGAGAGTGGGTGGAGAAGATTTAGTTGCTCAAATACAAGAGTCAGTACAGTGCTGAGTCTTGCCTGGCCTGTTCAGTTGGTCTGCCCAGCACGGGTGAAACAGTAGTTGCAGCACTGTGTCTGTGCCATTGGATATCTTTGCCCAATGCTTCACAGTGATGACAGAATGTCTGGGTGTTTTCATTCTTCTAGCCTCTCCAGTGAATAGCTGACTGAAAGCCAACTTTGTATTTATATAGAAGTTGTTATGTACAGGTTATTCCAGGACCAATCATATTTTTTTCTAGGAAACTTGTTTGGATTTGTTTGATATTTTTTCATCTTTTACCAGATATCTGGTGTTTCAGTGATCATGCTCAGTTGGCTTATTGTCACAGCCTCTGTAGTTCTGAATAGATTGCAATATATGCCTAATCCCAGGTGTTCTTCAGCACATGTTCATGTGCTGTGTTCACATACAAAGAATGTGTGATGCTTCAGGGAAACATTTAGGCTGTGTGAATGACACAGTTGCTGAGTGCTTGAACAGTTGGCCAGAGACTTTCTCAAAGCATTAGACTTTCTGACCATTCCCTAGTCAATGTGTATATACATGTTTTTGTCCAGGAAACCAGTAATAAAATTATAAACAGAAAGTAATGTCAATCAGATTCTTGTATTTCACATTTTGCCACTGCTTCAAACAGTATTTGCTAATTGGAAAACAACAGTTGTTAGAGAACCAGTGTTGTAAGTTTTCACCTATTTGTAACTGCACCCAAAATACATTCAATTTTCTCAAGTGAGTCTATATGATAAAAAGCTTGGGAAATCACTGGTGTATGTCAGCTGCCATGTGAAATTCTGAGGATAAAAATGGGGATTTTGGAGAAGGTTTAGAAAGGCAGTTTATGAAGTTTTTCTTTTATGTTCAATTCCACGATCAATGTTCTTATGACTGGGAATGGAACAATGGTTATGACCTGTGACAGATGAATCAATGCTTTCTTTTTACCAAACACCAGAATATATTTCCTCTTTCTGAAGTAAAAATTCATAGCTGTGCTGGAAAATAGATTTGCATTTTCAAAGATCCAGTAATGACATGTGGGACACTAAACAGCAGGAGAAATTGATAGACATCAGACTAAGGAACAGGTATCAATTTGCATTCAAAATTGGAGATAACCATCCACAAACCAAAGGAGAAGAGAAATCCAGTGAGGATTTGGCAGTTTACAGCAGAGATAAGCAGGAATATCAGGCAACATTCGTTACACTTGGAGTCTGTCACCGTTACAGAGAAGAGAAATAGGAAAATTCACAGGCAACTGGAAGCAGCACCAAGCCATCACCACAGTCTTCACAGAAACAGCAGAACATTTCCCTTAAAGTTTTTGCAGGGGAAAAAAAAATGACCACCTATATTTTCCTGCTGCTGAAATCTTAGAACAATCAAGCTCGTTCATGAAAACATTTCTAAACTGTGAGCTATAACAGGTTTGTTATAGGGATGCCCCTGTAAGATGAATTGTAAAAAGACGGTGGAGGAAATGAGAGACTGAGGAAGTGCGGATGCTCAAGTAGTGAAAAGATGAGTGTAAACATGTTTGAAAGGAAAAATTGAAGTCATCAGAAGATGCTAAAAATATTTAAATCTGTATCCTACAGACCATGTCAAGCTAATAACAATGCTACTCAGTGCTACAGTCACTCTTTTTCTTGGTTATGTTGGCAAGCTGTAGATTTGGATTGTTTCTGAAGTGAGTGCGGATGGTGTTGTGACAGGACAGGCACTCATGCAACTGCTCATCATATACCCTCTAAAAGGCTTCAGATATTAAAAGAGATTCAAAGTATATAAAATTGAAAAACATGTAGCTGACTATTCCTGGTCATTCTTGCTTTGCAAATGAAAAAAGATGAAAGATAATCTCTATGAAGGTTAATTTCTGCTATTGCAGAAGTTAAATTATGACTTTGTAAGTGATATAAAGGATTTGGTTTTGTGGATGATGATGATGACGATTATTTCTGTGTAAAGAAGGCCTAGGAGGTTTGAATGGCCTCATCACCTACAGAGTTGAGGCCAGTCTTTTATTATGAGGCTAATGAGACTCTGAGGGGTCTCTGAGGAGATTATTAAGGTAATGAAAAAAGTAAGAACAAGAGAAAATCAGCAGCCAAAGTCAGGCTGTGGAAGAACAAAAATTCATCAAATTAGTAATTCGTCTTAACTTTAAATGTTTACACTGTGCAAGTGCCAAAGTGAAATAGTCATCCCACTTCTTAAAATAGTCAAGGAAGAGAAATAGGTTTTTTACTGTTTCATCTCTCTTAATTTGGACATTTAAGCAAAGATAAGGCACCTTGGTTTCTACTGGCAATATTTTCTGGTCTCCTTTGGCTGTAATGGCAATGCAGGTTCAAAGGTCAGATCTGCACATCTATGCTGTAGGTATCTATGTTTAATGGGGTGAATCCCATCCAAGGCAGTGGAGAACTTAAAAATAAGCATACAGGCCATTTCATTATTAGATAGGAATGACAGAATTCTGAATAATAGTGCAATAAGAAAGAGCTAATAAAAATATTGATTTTTCTTTTCCTAGAAGAATACAGATGAGTTGAATTTATATGCTATGGTGGTAATGAAACTCAATCCCAGCCGTAGCTGAAGCACACTTTGAGTATGATCTAATAATGCCAGATGTTTTAAATTAATGGATCTAACTAACTTGAATCCAAGGATTTTGAAAGAGATCTTTGGAGTATTAAGGATAGATTCCTTTCATCTAACTTTGGCCACTTTTAGGTATGGAGTTTAATGTAGTCTAAACTAAGACACCTTCTGTAGTCAATGGAAAGAGAGAAGACACCTGCAGACTTACCCTAGCTGAAAATAGATGCCCAAGATATCTGCAAGGAATAGACTCATGAAAGTGCCTGATTTTCTCCACTGAATGTAGAAAGGAGTTCGGTGACTAGCTCAGACTAGACTCAAACAGCTAGCTTTCAGACAGCTGAATTTAAATTAATACCCTCCTGGATGTTGATTTTCAACAAGCTTGTGGTACATGGGAAGTTGCAGTGCTGGAAGAGAGGTAATGTGCCAATATTTAAAAAGCCCGAATAAGATTATAGTCTGGTAAACTGGACCCTGTTCTCATCTTACATAGTTGTAGGTCCATACATTATAATACTGGAAAGATCATTTTAATGACCTAGTCTGACTAGCCTTGCTCATGCAAACTAGAGACATTGCTTCATTTTTTTTCTGTTTGGAATAGAGTATATCTTTTAGAAAAACACTGACTCTTTACTTAAAAAATTCCAGCAATGGAAAATCCACCAGAGACATCATAACTTGTTCCAGTAGTTAAATACCTTTCCCATAAAAACATTTGCACCTTATTTGTAGCCTAAGGTTTGTCTAGCTTTATCTTATGCAATTACATGTATGATACTTTTGCTTGGTAAACTGAAAAACCCTACATAACTTCTATTCTCATATACATTCTTATTGAAAAAAATTAAATTGCTTATCTCAGTGTCATATTTTTAATTAGCTAAGCAAGTGTAATCACTGATGGAATTTCTATCTTTTTAATTCTTTAGCTATATTTGTATGTCAGTTCTGCATTTTTTATTTTTGAACTTCCTTTTTGGACTGAATTGCAACATACTTCAGAAAAAAATTCAGTATTCCAGTAATATCCGTATGAATACTTAAATCAGGTAAAATAACTTCCCTGTTTCTGTGTAAGCTCTGTTTGAACATCAGAGATTTTCATTATTCTGTTTGGCCACAGTATTGCCCTGAAAGTTCATATTTGGCCAATTTTGTACTTTGATTTTCATGTCTTTTTGGAAACTGATCCCCAGGTTAAACCTTTGCATGCTATAATGATGGCCTTCATGCACCAGAGTAAAAATCACCAGTGAATTTAGACCTTGTGATATAAGCTGAATTTTTTTTTTCAGGTGATTAAATCAGATTTTAATTTCTGTCTAAACACTTTATGAATGTCAGATGACTTCGCTCTCATCTTTGTAAGAATAATTCACAATCCAAAAGAAGCCACAAAATGTGTTCAAGCATTTTATTGTTTTAGAAAGGAAAATTTTCAGAGACCAACACTGATTCTTCTTGTAATGCCTTTAAAACAAAATATTGCCTTTCCACAGTAGAGGATTGCAGATTTAGCAGAGATAAGATTCATTAGAAAACTGAAGGAGTTTACTGACTGAGAAGGTGGTAAAGACTTTTGAATTATAGAGACACAAGTGTATTAAGGTCTGTGAAAAGAATACCAGTAGCTTTGAAGCTAAAAAATGCCTGTTCTGCCTGCCAATTAAATGCTGCCTTTGCAGGTACCCAATCAGATGGTACATAAATATTCTGAAAGATTTAAGGAGATCTTCCCAGTGAGGTGATTTCCAGTGTCTCATACGAGGATCCCCTGATGTTTTGACTTGAAGTTTCTGCTTGAATTCTGAACTAATCAACTAAGAAATAGTGAAGTTATTAATTTTTCTATTTATGCATTTATTTCTGTGTACTGCGATGATGCTTAAAGGAATTGATCACAGATAAGTAGTTCACTTTGCTAGGGAGTGATGTGTACCTGCATGAGAAGAAGATGACTCCAGAAAACTGTCAATTTAAATGTAACACACAACGAGGTGGAGGTGAACAGACAGATGGGAATGGAGTGCTAGAAAAATTATGTAAAATATTTATATGGTCATATCTGGTAGTTCAAGCACACCAGGATACAATTACTGCTAATTCATAGCTGCAACTCAATCATCTTAGTAAAAAGTAAATAACGAATACTGACTGTAAGCTTTTTGTAAAAATCTAGAACCACTGGATAGTAGCCAGTCACCCAGACTTTAAGGCACTCACACCATATGGGAACCATAACTGGTGCTGTTGGCAGGTTTTTGCCTGTCTGTGCCTGTGCTGAAGGCTACATGAAGTCAAAGTAAATTATTTTCTGATGAGTTTTGCATTGTTCTGAGCAGCTTTGATTTTCCAAATTTATTGAAAGATATTTTTCTGTGCTGCACAATTAAAAAGTCTATTTACTCCTGTTCTTGTTCCATTGCACATACAGAACTAATTATTTTGGGGCTAGAGGAACCATTAACTTAATGATTGAGGTACATACCTGAAATGCAGATGATCAGACTATTCATTCATATTCTGATATTTTTTATTATTGAAAGTGTCTATCCAACCTACCCATGCATAGAATTGATCTTTAGCTTTACCCAGTGGTCTGGTTTGTACTATTATTTGCCCAACATGGAAGTGCTCTGTTTCCTTAGTATTACAAAATACTAATAGATGCCTTCTAGAATATCAGTTGTGGTAGCTTATAAGAACATCACCAGCGATACTGGAAAAATTTCAACTGCTTGGTACAATAAAGTGGACAAGGAAGACACTCATGCCCCAAAAATGGGACTTGATTTGTATAATCATACCTTCAAATTTTTTTTTTTAATTAGTCCATCAGATTTGTCTTTTCATCAGGCTACAGCCTCAAGAGATGCATGGGAGGGGAGGTGGTGAGAGGGTGGATGTGCTCATCTTCAGCTTGTTGGTTGGTTTGGGTTTATTTGGTAAAGAAGGCATAACAGCTATAATGTATCTTCAGAATCCTTTGTGGAGTTAATAGGAGGTATTCGTGCTTTTTGAATTCAGTTCTTAGTGGCAGGAAGGTTAGGCTCTTCTATTCCCTTGGAATATTCCAAGATATAAAACCAGTTTGTTTAACCACAATTTCTGAAGGTTATTGTGAAATGTAGATTTCATATTTGGAAGGTTTTTTATAATGACTGTGTTAAAAAAAATACAATTTCTGTAATTTATTGTGCTGAGCTTCCAGAAAACTGGTCATTGTTTGCTAAAGTCATAAATCCTTACAAGAAGTTTTGGCTAACCATTTTATGTGCAGACTTTCATAAGACCATCTTTGTGAAATAAATAGATGTGAATTACAAAACATGGAAGACAATTACTGGTAATTTCTACTGAAAACGTTCAAAAGCCAACCTTTTATCACATACTATATTTATCTGGAGTATAGAAAATGAAATGCAAAAGCACTGGCACCTACTTCTTTGGGAGTATTTGGCAACAGATTTGATTGTTTTCTTGTGGGGGCCTTTGGTGAGAACATTGAATACAATATGGAGTTTTACATTATAAAGCAAGGTTTAAGATATCTTCATAAATCAACCCAAAATATTTCATGTAATATGTATGCAATAGTACTATTGTGGTATAATAGTATGTATTTGCAATTTGCATATTTATGTTGTAATTTTAAGTTTAGAAGAACCCCCAGTTGTAACTGTAATGGTTTGCTCTGTTCAGGCTCCACAGTTCAGGCTGGAGATACGGCGTGTCTGGCACATACTCCAAGCTGATGCCTGTTGCTTTTTGTAACAGTTGTTACAGTTCTTGGACATCAAGAAAGAGGGCACTAGATTCCAAAATTTCTGCATGTCTGTTGTCTGCAGAAAATACGCCAAATCCCTTCACCCACAAATGTATTGATCACATCACACTTAAATTTTAGATATAAGAGATTCCATAAACTAAGTCCCCTACTAGCATATTTTATTCCATTTCAGAAAGATTAATGTAAGTTGACAGTGTTACACCAGTTTCTATTGTGTAAACATTTTGCTTACAGTTTCAGCTCCAGGAAACAGGAATCAGTAGCTGTTCTACCTTCATAATAAGCAAAATGTCACCATTCATAAAGTAAGGGTACTTTTACATAAAACATTCTGCTTTTGCACCATTGACAAAGGTAATGAAGTTTGGCTTTAGTATAGATTAAGCCTCAGACTTTAGATTACTTTTTACAAAATTTCACATTACTGAAGTTTATGATATGTAGCAAGTGTTCTGTTAAAATCTGGCTGATTGTGGATGGGAAAAAACAGCAGCCTAAGGGAGATCAGCTTATTTTTGCCCAAACTCGGTGCTTCAGGAGATCTCTAATTTTGTAACATTTGGATAACAAACCTAGAGGCTGGCATAAAGCTCGTCTTGGCACATTTTAAACATCTTTTAGTCTTATAAAAAGGAGCTTGTCCCACTAAGCTGTACGTTTGTTGGAGCTGTTTAACAGTAGCTGTGCCCTGCAGCTCTTTTACTGATAAATGAGCCATTTCAAATAAGGGCAATTGCAGCCAACTGTGCAGAAGGAATCATTAAAAAAAATTTAAATAGACATTTTTGAAGCTTAAAAATGCACAAACAAAGTATGTTAAATCAAAATATATGCTGCTCCTTTTAATGGAAAAGATTGCTACTGGCTAAGTCTGCCAGCTTCAATAGGTGTGCCAAAAAGCCAAGGAATCTGGCAGAATCCACAGATAGCAGTTCCATCTTTCATCTATATTTCTTTTCTGTATTTATCTTGCTTTAGAAAATGCAGAGAATGTCTTTTCCTTCCGACTTGGCACTATTTCCAAACCACAGAAATACACAGAGCAGCTTCTTGCAATTGTTTAGCTCCCTGCACCAGTCTTATCCTTGTGACTGTGTGAATCATTTCTTTCTAATTTGGCAATAGTAAAAAAAAAGAGCATTAAAATATTTTTATGTTTATGGAAAAATATCTTAGCTGAACTGTCAGACATAAAATTAGTTTTCCTAATTAAGAGACACTGGGCTTAATGTGTAAGGATAGAATGCCAGGTAATTATTTTTGACATTCAGCTGATCAAAAATAGTTTCTTTGTATGTAAGGAGCTATTCAAAGAATCTGAACATAAGAAATACCACGAACAAAGTTCTTCTTGTAGAACCAATCACTCAGTTCAGTTTGGCTTCAAGCCCTCCTCATTGTAATCTCTCTTATGTCGCCGTTTCAAAGAGCTCTCTGTGGTATCTTTTAAGTGATGGGGCACATCTTGCTGATGTCACTTCCGAGGTAAAGATGCTAAGGTAAGTCCCTTTGCAGTGCGTGGATTATGGG
Organism: Daphoenositta chrysoptera; assembly: GCA_013397915.1. NCBI lineage: Eukaryota > Metazoa > Chordata > Aves > Passeriformes > Daphoenositta > Daphoenositta chrysoptera. Next base: position 195,323 of record VZRO01001568.1, on the reverse strand, counting down.
ACAGGCTCTAGTGTTAATGTTCCTGGTCAGTGTTCTGTACTTTGGCATCAAATCTAAACACCTGACAAGACTGCCAGGCGGCACGAGGCTGATGAGAATTCTGTCCTGGCTTGAGTGAGGGCAGGGACAGGATAGGAATTGCTGATGCAATTATGCTCATTTAACAATCAATACCATGTAAAAGCTAAAATGTATCTTCTCCTGGACTATGAGTGAAAATCCATATGATTTCATTTTATTGAAAATTTGATTTTAATTCATGTTGCTTTTATCTGCAAGGATAATTATCGGCTGTATTTATCAGCTGCTAGTCAGTGCAGAATTTCTTGCCATGGTTTGTGATAATTCTTGATCTCTGGAAGCTTTGAATAAAAAATTGCAATGTTAAAGTGAGATAATATTAGCCAGTAACACTATTTAATTACCAAAAGAGTCTGATGCACTGCAAATTATACGTTACCTTTGGATTTAGGGAAACTGTAAGGATAGATAGAAGGTGTGTTTGGGTTCATTCTAGTCTACTTATTGCGTTTGTGTTGAAGGTATAGATAAAAATAAAAAAAACCTCTCCATGACATAGGATTGAGAAAGCAGTGACTCACGAAGGTGCTTCCATACTGCTATACAGGTATGACAGTTCCAAATACTGAACTCAGGCTAAGATACATAATTAGGGCTCTGTGGAAACAGAGAAAAATTTAAAATACCAGGAAGGTTTTAGGACACTTTAAATAAAAATTGCCTCTTGAAGGTCCTGTTTTTCACCAGTTCTTGTCTACTCTCTACCCTGACCACAGGTATGTGGGATGAATCCAGGTTTATTTGCTCTTTTTATCTCTTACATTGTATCTGTGCAATATGCACAAATGCAATTCATTAGACTGGATTAGCCCCTTCTCAGAATTCCAGAGACACGTAATTGCTGGACTCCAGAGGCATTATAGGCTAAGGGAGTGTATATATATCCAAAAAAAGGTGTCATACTTTTGCACTGGATTTGCTGAACATTCATGATATAGAGAATATTTTATTAGTCTTTTGCTTCTCAAAGCATTTTGTCTTTCCATCAGTTAATTACTCTATTTGTGTGCAATAATCCTGTTGCTGTTTGGAAGGATGGAATTGACTGTGCTTGGATTTTAAGAAAGCATTGAGCAGCACTCTTCACCACAAACTCTTAAAGAAGTTAAAATGCTATGTGATGAGAAGGCAGAGTCCTACAGAGGATAAATAACGGTTTAAAACTGAGGAATCAAAGTGTAGGAATTAGGATGACGTTTTGGAGCCAGGAGATCTTGTCATTTAGTATTTCATAAATGATAATGGGAAGGGTGGTAAATGGTGAGGTCGCAAACTGCTGACAATACAGTTCTCCGTGGTAGTGCAGACAGAGACAATTGCAAATTGCAATCCACAGTGCAGAGACATGGAGGTCAAATCTCCTGTGCAAATTCGTCACAGCTCAGTGCAAAGTTTTCCCTTTCATGGATTTACTACACTGAAGTTTTGCATACTGCATGTGCAGCGGATGCAGAGGGACTGCCAGTAATTATTGGTTAGAACTGAAAAGATGTCCAAATGTTTGGGTGAGACAATAAAGTCCTTGCAAAAAATTTGGACAGAAAAATTTTCAATGTAAGATAAAGTTAGGGACACCATGAAGTCCTGACTTTGCTTCTGATTGAACGGGCTCTTTCTGTTAATCTTTCTGCTCTTGGTCTCATAATCCAAGAATCCTCATAAAATTTGCAGTTAAATGTATGTGCTATTTATCTTTAAATGTTTGTTGACATCCTGGAATGGAGGGAGAGAAACTGATAGTCTGTTTAATTCTTCAGCATCAGAAATGCACATGAGGGAATTGTATTTTGAGAAACCACTCTTTCACAAAATTTACAATATTCTGCATAAAGATACTTCTGTTCAGAGAAGGATGTTAAGTTCCTTAATTGTCATCATGAATCAAGCCCGTGATGAACTGTTTAAATGAAAATGTAGCCTGTTTGAGTGGGGAGCTGATGAAGTAGAGAGTACATTCCCCATGTGGGAGTAGTACTTTCTCTTAAACCAGCTTCCACATACTGTTTTTATCAGGTGGCAGAATGCTCCAAACATACTTATCCAAGAAAGTCCAACACGTGGTTAGTAATGTTCTTGTGCTTGCACTAGTGTTGTGAAATAATGTCTTAAGTAGCTGGTTAATTCCAACCATTTCATCCTACCTGAGAGACAAGGTAACCACCACACCAGGTTTAAACTGTGATTCTTTTTACCTTTTGTAGTAGCATTCAGGTAGAAGGTTCACATGATTTTTTTCCCCCCCTATGTTAAAGCACAGAGTTGCATGGTTTTAGAAAATTAATTTTCACATCTTCCCCCACATGCTTTAACCAGCTTTAGCAGAGCTTTTATGCATGTGGTACAACCTCCACTTGCCCAAGCACAACTATAACTTTCTTTTTATAGAACTAAAAAAGCTCAAGCAAATGAATAAGCCAAAAACATTTGCAAAACCTGAAGCTTGAAATCGAGAAGTTAAAAAAAAAATTGAGAAACAGGCTTTTGTTCTAATCAGAGAAAAGTTTTAAATTTAACTTCTATTAATTAATTTTTCATTCCCTACTTCATAGTTACATCTTCGGAGAGGGAAGGAAGCAGATCAAGGTCTCTGCTCTTTCCTGGCTGACATACACAAGTCAGACAAGTATGATTTCTTGCTTGTTTGCATGCTACACAGTATTTTTAAAAGTCTCTGATCTCACAAAGCTTCCAAAAACCAGCAGCCATTCAAGCACTTTGTGGCCAGAGTCCTTGAGTGGCTTTGGAGAGATGTTTTGCTTATTTTTGAAAAAATATCTAACTCCCCTCTAAAGAACTGTATGCAAATTACAAATACTTTGGTTGAATATGGCCTGATTGGAGTGCTAATTCAAGCAACTCCCTTTGTTTTAATCACCAAAAAACCTAAGTGTTTATCTATCATGATAAGTGTACATGATAATGTTTTTCCACAACACAGACTTTTAAAAAGTACACAAATTTCCAGCACTTGTAAATATATTTTGTGACAACTGACCTGACTGTTCATAAAGAAATTTGGGTTGATTATAGGAAGTTGACTCCTTAGTATAAAATAATTTCTTTTTTTCTAATAACAAAAAAAAGCAGCTTGAGAATCTTGACAAATAAATGGTATCATAGATTTAATTTTCTGATATAATACATTTAGACTTACTAATATGAATGAACATGTGGACTATAATGTACCTTTGCCCATGAACAGCCCCAGATCTTTTCTTGCTTCATCACATTCAGTTTCGTATTTGTATGAATAGAGCAGATCTGAGCTCATACCATCTATACATTTATTTACCCTGTGTTCTAATTGAACATTTTCTAGTACATTTACTTGTCTAAAATCAGATGTGTTGAACAGTACCACTCATCTTCCAGTTTATGTAAATGTATGCACTGTTGCCACCCCCACATCTTAAAACATAAGAGTATAGAACAGTCTTCTTGTGTGCCACAAAAAAACCCCCAACTTTAAAATACCCTGGCTCCCTATTTCAAATAAATGCTATTGTACAAATTCACAGGGAGAACATCCTGCTTTTATCCCCGGACTTTGATATGTAAGGTTTACTAGCAAAAGCACCTCGCTGGTTTTGATTATAATGATCCTATATAGGAAGAGAGACAGACCCTTAGACCACTGGACCTAAAGCTATATTAACTTTAGAGATCAAAATCAGTACTTGCAATTGAATACAGAAGAGAGTTTGAAGTCAGTTCATGCATATCAGGAGATCTAACCCACTTTTAAAATACTGGTACAGTCAGATTATGTTCTCAGATCCCTCTTCTCAGGATAAAATGCACTTGAGAGAAACATTGCAAAATTTGTTAGAAGTCTGGAAACAGTAGTGTCCCTTTACTGTAGTTCAGTGTTGTCTTCAAAGACAGAATAGAGTACATTTCGGGAATATCAGACAAACCAGAAGGAAAAAAACCCACATCATGTTTTTAGGGCCTTGCTGAGAAATCAGGCAGAGCCCTTCAGAATTTCAGGGTTAATGGATAGCTTAAACCTCATTTTTTTTCCTCTGACTTGCAGCTGATAGTTTATTTGCAACTGCCCCTGATTAACATTGATATAATCTTTGTATGGTTGCTAGAGATGGACAAAATTATAGTATTTGTGTCTGTAGTAATGTTAACAAATTTGAAACAAAACTGAATTAGCAATTCCTTCTCCATATCCTATATTACGTCCTTCATTTTGAGAAGGAAAGGAAAGGTAAAAGTTGTGCTCTTGAAAAATGAAAAGGAAAGCAAAGAGTAACAAAGCAGGTAAGTATGGAAAAGGAGCAGGAAATACAAAAAAGAAAAATTGATCAGGCTTGCAATGATATAAAGGAAGGATAGTCCCCAGCATGTTACTGAGCCAAAGTAAATTATGAAAGGAAAGGGACATCCATGACATAAGTTTGCTGTTTTGAATGTCCATTTCATATAATAAGTAAGCAGGCTCATAATTTAATCTTAATAAAGTTAATTTCTGAAATAAAAAAAACCCTGAAGTGTCACTCTACTGAAATTACAGAAAGGCTCTTTATTCTCTCTATGCCCCCAAAAGCCTTTCATATGTTAATCTTCTTTTGAAAATGACAATGAAATAAAAATAAAATACAGAAAGTGGTTCAAATAAAAATATGCTGTGAGACCCTGGGCTTCATCACTTTTGGATTATCAGATCTATTGTTTTTTATGGGATGAATTTCATATCCCATAAAACTTTTTGTAGATTGGAATGTTCATGATGATTGAATTCTTTCTTAATATTGCACCAAACATCTTACAGCTGAATGTAGATTCAAGCTGTCTGCCTTTAAGGTCTCCAATTAGTTACACGTAACCGTACCTTTTAAACAAAGACTAGAAATAATTTTGATTACTAGTTTTATTTAGCTACTTTATCTTTGCATTTTATTTTTACATTTAGTTAGATTTACACCTGAAATAGTTGTCAGTATTCCTCTGAAATCCTGTAAGTAGCAAATCAAGATGGGAAGACCTTTAAACTTAGTGTATTCTAAAGTTGTCTGCAAATTTGCAGTTTTTAAACTATTCTACATTTCACCGTTTGGCATTTTGTTGACTTTCTCCTTGCCACTGATATTCACAGTTGTCTGCCCATTTATTATGTCTTTGCAGAGAAGGAGGGCATCCTTCTCTAAATAAATATATAAGAAATAGGCAGTAAAATAGATGAGGTGGAGAGAGAGCTGTAGAGTTTATTCATATTTTGTAGCTATGTAAACATTTGCAAGTATGTGTGTGTGTACCGTATTGTAATTCCCTTTAGGCATTCAGGTTGTATGTATTTCTCCAAAGTAATGCAATGCAACATTTAACCTTATTGGAGAGTATGACAACTATATTCTTAATTTGTACGTTATTATTGTGTGGTCAAGAGATTTCTTTTCAAGAGTGCTGTTCCGATTCAGATGTTGAAGAAATATGGCCTTTGTCCCAAATGCCTTTCAGTTTAGTTGTAGCAAAGGAGGGGACTCAACAAAATAGACAAGAATGGACAGACAGCATGTAGGAAAAATGGAAAAATGAAGCTGTACCCAGAAGGATTTCAAACTTCGAATCTATCATGGTATAAAATCAGTTCTAGCTCACAGAAGCTGTTTATTCTAACAAAATAGTAAGCATCCCGTGGTAAAGTGCCAGTCATCATATGTTCAGAATCCTTCACTGAGACTTTTTCCCTCATTTCCTGGCATTTTGTGGGATTCATCTTGCCAACAGTCGTTTTGTCATAGGCAGTCACATAGGAAAAATGACTTGCCAAGGACAAGTCACCTGTCCTTAGCCCTGACATAGGTGAGGTGGTTTAAGTGCACAGCAAACTGCAGACAAGTTTGTTCTCATCCTAACTTAAAGTCCTGCACCCGTTTGCAGGAAGTGCACAGGCTTTCTGGCTCCTGTACTCTTTGTGAGGGAGGAAGGAGGAAGGGGAAGATGAGAAAGAAGAGGCAGTTCCTGGCCAGCCTGCCGGCTACCACCACAGCCAGGTGTACCTTAGCCCAAGCTGCATCCTTTGGACCTCCTCATACCCCCCAGACATTCTTGAGAGATTCCAAAAAGTTGTTGTCCTTTTCCTGTGGCTGCCAGAATGAAGGTGTGTTTCATGGGAGAGAGAAAAGACAGAAATAGGACAAGAAAGGAAAAGAAGCCAGGTGTAATCTTCCCAGAATTTCTCCCACACCAGCCAGAGAACTTCGGTTTAACCTCTTTCTGTTCAGAGTGAGTGAACTAGGCTGCACCAGGGGTTGCTCTGACTTTGGTCCCAGAGAGGAGAGACCCTGTGCAAGGGGGAAGCAGCACAGTGAGTGTCAGCCCTGCCCATCTTTCCCCTTTACTGCAATTTCTTGGTACTGGATTTTGTACAGCTGCTAGCTCAGAGTGTTCCCTGATGCATGGGACTTTAGTTTGAAATCAGTTTTCTTTGTGCCCCCTGAGACAAAAAAAAAAAGAAAACAAAACACCCCAGAACTTACATGGGCATCTTCTTTTTAAAAGTCTGGGTATGGTACATGTTGTCTTACCCTTTCGTTCAGCTGAAAGGGGAAATCAGGAAATTGGCCTGAATTTTAGTTTAGAAACAGTGACTTAGCTTAACCTTCATCATGCTTTGATTGTGGAGTATGTTTTATTATTTATAATTTAACTTTATGAGAAGTATTTTCATAGGAATATGTGTAACGTAACACTCAAACTAGGTGCTTTAATATTTTCCAGTGTGCAATATGGTGTTGAAAGTTAGAAAATGCTGGCTGGATCTAGACTGATACTTTCTTGGATAAGCTTCTACCATATGCTTTTATTTAAAGTATTTTTTTTTTCTTTTAGCTTAGATTTATTAAAAAAATGTGAAAAATGTCTTTTTTTGAAAAAGAAGTGTTACGCAATTAGAAAGTCACAGTGCTAGAAATTTAGCATCCTTCAGGAAATGTTGCATGTAAAAGAAGCCAGATACTAAATCTAAATCTAAAAAAAAAGAAAGGCAAGTCCTACCACCAACTAGAAATGCTATGTCAATCTACAAGATGTTGTACTGAAGTATATGTCTTTAGTTCCAGGAATTTTAAGCTCTATGTGAACTCTGACTAGCCTCCCAGTAGAGATATGAATCTTGTTGAAGGAGTTTGTCCATATTTCCTTCTGATTAGAAAAATTTAAATAAGATTTGCTTTACAGGGCAGAAAACCTAAGGAAGCCAGGACAAAAAGGAGATAAATATTTTTTTATATAGTTAATCTTTGTTCATAATTTTCTTTCATGTTCACAGGACTCTGGAGTATTGAATAGGCTGATCTTTTATCTGTTTTGTGTGAGCTGGGGAGCCTCTTTCCAACAGCCTTGTTCTACACTTTCCATTGTTTTAGAAAACTTGTTGTGGACACATCACATGACTAACCCCTTATTTAAAGATTATTCCATGCAAACCTCCACACTTCCTGCAAACAGGAAAATGCTTCCTGCTTCCCCCCTCCAAGTCTGGAAGCTGCAGTGACTGTGGCTGAAGGAAAGTGAGTAATTCTAAGTTATTGTAACCAGTACCTGGAGACCATCTGAGATTTTTTCAGATTTAGAGTTTGTTGGTACAATACTTACCTCTGCTTTTTCTGCTTTTAAATCCCCTTGGGGCTACTTCTTTTGTAGAAGTGAAAAATTCTAGAAAGACATCACTGTTTGCAGTGATACAGGCTAGAGACTGAAATGCTGAGGAGCAGTTTTACTGAAAAGGGTATGCAGATTTTGTAGACAACAAGCAGAGCATTAGCCAGCAATGTGTCCTGACAGCAAAGAAGTCACAACACTGGGCTTTCAGCAGGAGCACAGCCAGAAGGTTGAGGGAAGTGATTGTTCCCCTCAGTACTTATTAGATCACTCACCTATAGAATGCTGCACCCAGCTTTGGCCTTCCGTGTAGGAAAGATATGGATAAACCATAATAGGTTCAGCAGAGGACCACCAGGATGGTCAGGACCTGGAGCACCTGCTCTGTGAGGAGAAACTACAGAAACTGGGCTTTTTCAGCCTGGAGAAGACACGGCTTTAAGTGGACTCAGTAGCAGCCTTGCAGTTCCTACAGGGACTTTAGTTATCAAAAAGATGGGCTAGGCTTTTCACAACAATGCATGGCAAGAGGATGAGAAACAATGAGCATAACTAAATCAAGAGTAACTACCAGGTCAGTCAAACATTGCAATAGGTTGCCAAAGATGTGCCATCTCTAGCCTTGAGGTTTTTCAAGATTAAACTTAAAAACTCTGGGCAACCTGGTTGAACCTCGTATCTGACTCTGCTCTGAGCATGGCACTAGGCAAGAGACCTCCTGAGATCCCCTCCATTCTGAATTACTCTGTGATTGTGTTGTCAAAATATAGTATCACAATTCTGGGGTTAGTAATGGCAAAATCTTAATTGTTCAGAGTATTTAAATGATTTGGCTGTGCATTGCTTTTGGAATCCAGAAATGCCACATATGCCCAGTACGTTCTCCAAACAGCTTGTATTTGTGCTTATTTACTGGTGTGACGTGCAAACTGTGCAAAAATATTGGACTCTAGCCTTAGTATATAGATACCTGCCAACAGAAAATGAAGGCTACATGGTGCTGCAAATGCTTTCTCTGTCTATGGAAAGTGCCTTTTATGTGCCAGAAAGAAGCATTTATACCACATGCTTTTTTTACTGCTTCTCACATCTGTTAACGTTTACATGTGTCAGAAAACAATACCTGAACAGTAAAGGGAAGGGATACATGAAGTTCAAGGGTATTATATCAAGAGAAATGACGTGTCATATTGCACTAGTACATTGGAATTAAAAAAAAAAAAAGGGTAAAGATTTCTGGTCAAATATACCTAATACGTGGGTGTAGTTTGTACATACTATCTATGAATACATTTCTGTACCTGAATTGAATGACCGAAATGGCCAGTAAATGGAACTGAATGCATGAAAGGGTCAAGGAGTGATAAGCAGGAGGTGAAAGAATTATAAATGTCTTGGTTTATTAAAAAAAGAATATTTTTTTATTTCATTTAAGGCAGGATTTATATCAAAGTCTTCCAAATGGGATTCCTAAATACAGAATTACCTACTTCTATTGAAATATTTTGCATTTTTGATAATCTTCTCTTCAGCTGTCTTTTTGATAGTACAAAAGGACTAGGTTAACTGACAAATGTTCCTGTACATCCTCAGTCCTTAGAGGCAGCTACTGTTTTGGGCAGTGTTTCCAAGAACAGTCCTTTGAAGTCTCACTCTGAAAATCCTTAGACACAGTGTAGTACTGGATTTTGTATGACGTGGCAGTTCTTGCAGATGTTACCACTGGCAAGTGATTTAGAAAAGCAGCAAATTAGAGAGAAACTGATCCTTGATCCCCTGAACACAGACGGGAAAAATCAGTATTTGATACCTTTGTAAAAATTGGTGTTTCTGTGATGCCTCACCCTGATTTTCCAAAATGCACCTGCAATAAAGAGCACATACCTTGTCCTACAGCTGTTGTCATTGCTTAATATTGAGTTCTCCATGGAAAGTGACAGAAAGATTCCTATTCTCCTATGTCTTTTGAGCCTAGAAAAAAGTGATGGCTAAAATAAGAGATAATCAACCTTCAATTGAGTCTTGCCTAATGTGTAGCCATAATAAAGGCAAAGGTTGATTTTTGTTTTTTCCTATGTTCCTACTAGATAAGGTATCTCCGAAACATTATTTTTGTGATGAACGTCTGCTCTTCCACATGGATCAAGTCTTACCTGAAATTATTATGGATATTAGAGTTTCACACTCACTACACTGCAAAAGCCTTGCATTAGAACTGTGAAGATGCAATGAATAATCACATAAGGCATAGAGTTTCCTTGCCCCCAAATTTAAAACCTAGAGCTTTACTAAAACCACCATATGAACAGCATGTACATACATATTTTTGGGTTGGTGTCAGTGATAGAAAGGATTGATAGCAGTTTTCTTCTGTAAGTTGCACTAGAAAGTTGCGAGGCACCCAAAGAATCACTTGGTAATTAAGGCTGATGAGAAAACAGCTCCTGGCAATGGCAAAGAAGAAATATCTTCATCCAGCAGTATTTCTGAAGAAAAAAAAAATAGAAGTTAAGCATTTAATAAGACTTGCATTCTGGTCTTTGTGCTTTGTAGAGCAGCTTTATCATTACAGGTAGACCTGTGGTCTCCTTGGTCTTATGTCCACTTGAAGTCAGTGGTGAACCTTCCACTGACTTCTCTGGTTGCTGACCCTGGCCTAGGTTTTGCACATAAAGTATAGAACATAAACCTTTCTCATTTCATTTCTTCTCATGTCATTTTAATTCTGGCATATCCTTTCAGAAGTGTTCATATTTTAAGAATTCTACCTAGCTACTTGGACCTAGACATCTGATTACAGTAATGGAAATTTTAAGAAGGATTGCTAGAAAAAATTATCATTGATGCTTAATTAACATAATAATCTCTCTGACATAATTCAAGCCTATCACAGGCAGTCTTACATGTTGTATGGAGGGGTCAAAGGGTGAAAGGTGATTGGAAAGATGCTTGTTTTGTACATTTGGTTAACACAAATACTTCCTCAAGTACAAAATGCTTTGATCTCTCCAAGTAAATGCCATATGTGTGCAGCTGTGGCCCATGCCTCACGACTGCTGGAAGGTTAGGAAAAGGTAGCGTATGAATTTGATGTCTGCATTCAATTTATGCTTTTATATTTAGCAGTTCATAATTTTGTGTAATATTTTAGTTGTATGAAAAATATGCACCAGAGTTGAGTGATAACAGATTTCTCTGTGGTTTAACTCAACATTGTTTGGGTGAATACAGATTCCTAAGTATTGCAGACTGAAAATACAGGTTTTAATTAGAGCTGTCTGAGCTTCAAAATACCTGAACGCACATTAAGCCTGGCAAATTTTCAGAAATCTGAGGGAGCTGATTTAAGCTAAGCAAGAGTCTTCTCTTTTCCAGCTATATTGCATTTGCAGTTGCATCACTGACTTGCAACACACTGAAGTGAGATCCAAACCCATTATTAATGGTTTTATGATATGTAAAAATGTTTTATCACCAAGGCCTGTCTTGTGTCATATTCATGTTGAACAGTACCTTACTCCCAGGGAATTTCCACTGAAAAGTTTGAATGATTTCCAGAGTAAAGGATCTACTACACATGACTGAAAAGCTGAATCAACTCCAGAAGTTTGGTGCCTTTCCTGAGCTTTTGTTTTTCAGTTTTACACATAAATGTTTAAGACTGATATGCCCAGATCTATATCCCTCAAGATGTTTAACATGAGTGTTTTGCTGTGACCTAAAGGAACCTACTGCAGTCAATGGGACACAAGGGTCCATCACATGAATCCAGTTTCATGATCAAGACCAAAAAAAAAAAAAGCATGGCTTTGTTTATTAAAAATCTTGAGCACATACAGTTATACTGGTGTACCTTGGGGGAAAAAAATGTGACCCCCATAAAACATGTGCAATTTCTTCTTATAATAAAAAAAACCCAAGTCACAACCAATAGATGGACATGGTACAATAACCAAAAAATAAGACATGAAAATATCAATTCACTGGACAAATACAATAAAATACATTGCACTTTTATATGAATGCTAATACATACATGTTTACAAAAGTATACATGTAATAGATACATGTCTATGTATAATGCAGTGTTGTTAATATGTCTGTTAGTATTTTATTTATCAGGTGTGTGGGTAAATTCATGCATTGTTCTAGATATGATTTGAACGCCACTGAAACAGAAGCACACTGATTTGTTTTTTTCTCCTCTGTGTTTTTGCTAGCTCCTACTGGCCATGGTAGGCTCTACAGATGACACTCTGCAGGAGGCAGCAGCTGGTTGCATAGCAAACATTCGCAGATTGGCTCTGGCAACAGAAAAAGCAAAATATGGCTGATGCTTCAGCAGCTTTTACCAACACACTTGTTTAGCAATTCAGCCACATTTAAATACACGATTACTCCTTCTAGCATCTGTATTTCATAGCAGAGCTCATCTTTCTGAGGATAATTTAATAAAAAAAATCTGAGGAAACTTAGGTTTGTTTTTAGGTTACTGGTTTGTCACCTCTAGGTTTGATAAAGCACTCATACCTAATTTTTTGTGTCTTTTAGCATTACATCCATCAAAAGATTGACAGTTAAGACATTTTCATCAAAAACATTTTCTACATTTGATATGCTTTTATTTTAATTCATTGTAGATATAAATGCTTTTTGTGCTTATCTGTGACATTGCAATAAATTTTTCTTCTCTGTGTGTGTGATTATGCAGCAATTTATGAATGTATTGAACAATTCCCTGCATTATAAACTTGTCCAGTCATACTCTCATTATGCTTTTGCATGTTTGATCACTTGTGAGTCACAGGAGAGCAGAAAATGCAGATACATTAATCTCACATCTGGTGTTATATAAAGACTGCAAACAGCTGTAGCAATACACATCCCTCCAAATTTCCCATTTCTACCAACATCAAACAAAATAATGCTTAATTTTATAAGTAGCTGGTGAAATGTATTTGAATTAACACATTTAACTCAGCTCTAAATAAAGAGTCAGATATTATAGATTTGCACATCCTTTTTGTGTTTTTTCAGTTTTTCAAGACAACACTGTATTGATGTAGTTACTTCTTTTTCTGTATAAAATTATGTTCAGAATTACAGTTTCTTTCAAAAAAGCACAGAAATTATTGTTGATATTATAAATTACAGACCCACTGTACTTACCATGCTAAACAAGTAATGCTAAGGCTTTTCTTTGAGACCAGTAATGTCTTAATTACAAGCACAGACTGCTGACAAAAATGAAAAAAGGCAAATATTTAAATGACTTGATTTGTCAAGGACTCGCTTCTGAATTATTTTTTTACTTCCCTTAATAATGAACAATTTTCATGGTTTAGAAGCATTTTGTAACTTCATTATTTTCCTCCAACTAGCATGATTTCTCAAGGTAACTAATTTCCTTGATGATAGAAGCTTCTAAGAAAGACATAATGCCAATCCACCTTTTTATTTGTGCTTTCTCTGAAGCTGACATGAAGATTCATTTAAAATTTCATTTTGGAAGACTTGTGCAATTCTGAAAAAGGAGAATTGCATTGGGCCCTTAGGGAAGGTGTAGAGACTATTTTAAAGGAAGCCAGCTATGGACAGAAGCTGACTGGAAATCAAAATGTCAATCTAAGTAGTATTTTTTGATCAGTGCAAATATCAACATAGTCATGGGGTCCATCACAAGCTCCATCAGCATCCAGTGACCACATAAATGCTATTTTAGGCATTTTCAAGCTCTGCCCCACAGGCCTGGTATTTTATTTTGAATAAACATCTATATAATTATACTGATGTCACAGCTGTAGTACTATCATATGCTTCATTGCTATACCCAAAAATACTTCTAAAATAATTGCTAATTGCCAAATTCATTTGAAAGAGAAAGAGGCTTGATTTTATTTTCGTCTTTTCGTGAGAGAAGCTGTGGATACAAATAGTTTATCACAGTCTCACTTATGAATAACATGTAAAATGGTAGCTTATTTTTCTAACTGTTGAGGGGAAAAAAACTCCCTGAAAATAACTCTTGTCCTTAACATGACCTCTCAAGGAACACTTGACTGTTTAGCATGGATTTCAAATAGAATAAGTCCTAAAGCAAGCTTAATTTTATGATACAGGTGTCAGGGCAATAAATGTCATGTTTCTGACAATGCAATGGCCTCCGTTTGCCATTCTCACTCACGCTGGTAGCCCTTATGCCTCCAAGCAGTTAATCTGAAACCTTTATTTTAAGACCTCAGACAGTTAATCCCAGACTTAAGCTAATTTACTGGTGCTGTTTTCTTTTCCTTTACCATGCCTGCAGATTTTAAGTTCTGTTCAAGGAGAAGAATTGTTGAAATCGATACAGATCACCACAAAGGCAAAGAACCAGTATTAAAAAAATACATCTTTTTTGGCCAAAACGGGTGGATTCCATGTAATTAATATAAAGAGATTTAGTTGCTGGGAAAATGAATAAATTAATGTGGTCCCTGGCCCCTCTGAGCAGCGCAGTACAGCGTGTGCATTTGAAAAGCTCCCACATTGTCCACAGATCTGCACTGAGTTTTACAGAGCTGCAGCCCTCTGAAAAGGGATCCTCACAAAGCTGGGTGCCCCGTGCTGCTCACACAGCCCTCCAGCCCTCCTGGCAGTGCCCGCCAGCCTATTCAAGCCCTGGCACCAACCCAAGGCGCTGCTGCCGCCCGGCCCAGCGTTCCCACCCGCTATGGCCTGGCACCAGCCGGCTCCCGCGCCCCGGCTCCCATGTTTGGAAGGGAAATGCCTTCACTCCTTGCTCTTTCCTCCAGCTGCTGCTTGTCCATGTAAACCTGTAGCCTCTTAGGAAATATGGTTATACTGCATATGGGGGCTCAGTATTATCTTCAATGCAGAGCAATTCGATGTACAAATTATTTTAGTTGCAAAAATGTAGTGATTTAGAAGGAGGAGTCAGGCTTTGTCCTGTTCATTTGCTGTCGTCTGCTCAGTCTGCTCCTGCCTCATTTTCTCTATGTGATTCCTGTAGTTTCACGGTCTTGTAATACGTCCTTTTTTCCAGTTTATTTACATTGATATGACCATCAGCAGGGAGTATCCATCACTCTCCACAGTTTCGGGAGCCAGCTCCCAGCTCTGCACAGAGCACCATGCTCCAACTGGCAGCCACAAGGCCAGGCCTGCTCTTCACTGGCTGCTCATCATCAGCTTTGTTCCTCAATTACATTAAAATGTCAGAAAACATAGAGTCCAAGTCAGAAAAGTTGTCACGACAAAGTGTTGGTTTGAGTTTGAAAATACTACAGTTGATGAGAAAAAAGCAAGAGAAGAAATCTTTCACCTTTATGCAATTATTTCAGGAACCTTATAGGCCCACC
The DNA here is from genome assembly GCA_013397915.1 of Daphoenositta chrysoptera. Lineage (NCBI taxonomy): Eukaryota > Metazoa > Chordata > Aves > Passeriformes > Daphoenositta > Daphoenositta chrysoptera. The sequence goes on along the minus strand of VZRO01001568.1, from coordinate 180,267 downwards.
ACGTCTTTCAGTCTACACATCTGTCAGCAGCAAGATAACTTTTCTTCTACCACTCTGTGACTTTATGATTTATTGCTTGGTGACAGATAACCATTATCAGTAATTTAATTGTCCCAGGATGTTCAAACTATACTTTTGAGTCTGGGATTTATGTTCATTTCCTTTTAGTGTTCATGCTAATGACTAGTGCGTGTGTTCTGACACACGGTATTGTCTCCAACTTGTAGGAGAAATATAAACTTCACGGCCTGGGTGCAAGGAATCTGTGATGTATTACAGGCTTTGTTATTCTGCTCCATCACCAAAACTTTCCTTTGGAAAGTAAATGAGCTTGAGACTCACAGGGCTGTCTCGAGATTTGACTCAGTAATTTGCTTAGGGTAACAGATCACTTTGTGTGAAAGCATGGTGCCTCTTTCATTCCGTGTCTCCTAAAATGAGTTGAGTGAGCTGCTGATGCTGGGGGTCAGATGTGAATTGTCCCAGGAGGCTGAACTAGATAATATGTTAGTTTAAGAATTTCATCTCATTATAAATTAAATGGTTGTTCCTTGCACATTTCTACCAAAAATAATCTTTGTTTTACACATGACAGCAGGATGACTGTGATGGAAACATGTAATGTGTTTCTTCAGCAGTGGAATTCAAGTTTCCATGCAGGCTGTTTGCAGAGCTTATTTCCAGAGTCAGAAGCTGACTGCTCCCCAACTGCAAATTGTGGTTTGCCTCTTCTTTAGCCACTTAAGCTTTGCCACCCACTGCTCAGGATCCAGAACAACAGAAGGAGGCTGTGCTTCATCTTGGCCACTCTTTAGTTCAGACAACCTAATCGTAGACTGTTCAGTGACCTGGCACAGGCCAGGTCCAGCATGTTTCAGCCATAGCCATTGCAGTGGCAAGTTGCATTGCACCATTTCTAAAGGAATTAATTTTGCCACTTATTGTTCTCACCCTTGCTTAAATAGTGATGTTCCTCAGTGTTTATTATCTTGCTGCTTTGGCTATTGAAAGCAGCCTAAAGTCACCCACTTTCATGAACCTTTTCCTTGAGAGCCATTTTCATTGTAACTTGTGCTTTGCCTAGTTATCAGTTCAGTAATACAACTTTCTGGGAAGTATTTCCATGGACAACATCGTCATGGCCTGTGCTTATCCTCTTGACTTGTTTTTGTGTTATCTGCCAGACACCTTTCAGTTGGCAAGTTCCTTTCTCTTTTCCAGTTGTTGTCATTGGCAAGGTATGTGTTTTTGTCCTGGTCTACATAGAGCACAGGACCCTTCAGTTTCTTGATCTTTTACAACTGCAATCAATTCTACTTTAAACACAAATGTTTTCCTTCTGAAAGGCTCATCAATGCACGTAAGGAAGTGTTGACTCTGGCTGCCATACAATACGATGTGGCCTAATCCTGCCACTTCTGTCATTCTGCCATGACACAAAGACATCTTCACTAATTTCCGATGTTTTCTTCCATCATTTGAGAATCCTGACATGGTGACAAGATAGTACCTGGCCAGTCAAAACCTTTGCCTGTTTTTACTTCGAGTGTGTATTGGAAAAGGACCATAAGAGTGACATTGTACCAGTGCTGAACCATGAACCAGGAAGTCATAAACCAGCAGTTTTCAGTCAACTCCCCATGGCACCAGGATCCTGAATGCCTTTAAAGCTGCTCCATCTCACCATTAGGTGAGAAGTGGCCAAGAGGCTTTGGGGGTCCAAATTGTTCTTTGCAGTTGGTAATGATGGTAAATTTTTGTCCAGCCATGCTGTGTCACACCCCACTTCTGCAAGGGCTTGGTGAAGGCAAGAAAGCAAAGCTGAGCACCTGTGCTCCAGTGGGTGCAACTGGCAGCAGAGTTTTCCTTCAATGGCTGAGCCTTGAACTGTACCTTCTAATATCCAGATTAAATAGCTAGGGATTTGTGTCCTGCTTCTGAAGGGGAAAAAAAAAAAGAGGCTTTAATAAAAATGGTAATTAAAAAAATACAGATGCTGATAAAATTAAAAACATATGATACGGAGTTGAAATGATTTAGTGCTGAAAAATGCTGGTTGATTCAGTAGTAGTTAAACTTCCAAATAACTTGTCTTGAACAAGCAAATAGTTATAAGTATTTGGCTGTGTGTCTTTTTTAAAAAAAGGAAACACAGATCATGTTGCTGGTTCCGTCTACCACTAACTGGTAAAGGCTGCACTATAAAATTAGTGCAGTAAACCACTCATCTTTCCCGTTGCCGCATTCTCTTCCCCAGTTGACAGCCTTTTGGGGCCTCCTTGGCTCCTCGGCAGAAAGCACCAAGTGCAGTTCTGTTGCTCTAATGAAAACATAACAACAACGTCTGGGAAGCCATAGAATGATGCAATAACCGTACAGCTCTGCTTCCTTTAATGTGATGAAGCTTGCATACTTGCCTGGCTCCAGAGTTTTACTCCTGCCAGTATTGTACTGTAAAGAGACTTGGCAGAACACGTTCAAAGGCTGTTCGTGGTTTTTCACTCAGCATAAAACCTTCCAATGACGGAAGGGTGGGGGAACACATTGGGACAAACAGACACTCAAAAAGTCAAAAAGAAAGAGGAGAAGGAGGCTGGTGGTAGATGGTCAGCAGTTATGTAAACTTTGGTTATGGGACTGGGGTTGATTAGGGCCGAGCTGAGACCTACTGGAGGACATAATTTATTAAACCTTGGGTCTTCTCTGCCCACTTTCCAGGGGGTGATCACCCCAAAAGAAAAACAGCTCCTAATGTTCAGAGAGAAGAGATGAGTATTGCTTCATTATCATAACCAAAGTCGTGCTGTTCTTGATAACTCTCAGTCACAATGGGTACAGTAGTCAGAGGCTCTAGGATTGCCTTTTTTGTGCTTTGTTTGCCCAGTATAGGGAAAATCTCTGTCCCCGTGCCTGCCAGTCTTGCTCTGCAGACCTTCATTGAACTCATTTATGGCTGACTCTTTTTTTTAACTGCACCATTTGGAAAGCAGACTACCTAGTCCTTAACCCTTCACGAGGTTAGGCAGGAAAATATTCAAAATGAAGCTGGAGCAACTCTTGGAGAGAACTACTCCATATGCACTTGCAGATGAGGGGCAAAATACATTCAGAAACAGAAGTTATGGTCAGATTGATGCCTCCTTCCAACCCTTTCCACAACTGTCTGTGGTGGGGTGTCATGTAAAAGGAAAAATATTTGGAAAAGCGGACATCTGTGGGCCAGCCTTGGTATGCTTCCCAGAATGTAATGACTAGGTGAATGTTTTTCAGCACAGCAACTAAGGAATATAGGTGACTGCCAAGCGCTGGATCTGATGTGGCGTGAAGAGGTACAAAACAAAGAGAAGTGATTTGTCTGAAGAAAGTGAGGTTTAATTATTTCCAAACTTGGCATTAAAAAAGCACTACAAAACAAAGAGAAATTATTTGTCTGAAGAAACTGAGGCCTAATTATTTCCAAACTCAGCATTAAAAGAACCAGCAACCCAAACCAGTATTCTTTCCAATCCCTTCAAGTTGCTTTTCAGCATATCTTTAAGGCACTTCTATTGTGTGGACATGCTCTTTTCACCAGTCTTGGGGCTCTACAAGTATGGCTGTAGACTCCCTACTGTGGACATTTCTACATCAACAGTTACTGAGATCTATGTTATGATTTTAGTTCCACTGGCAATTACTGATATCTAATTACCACTTAATCTGTTCTGAACTTTGTAGGAATGTGTAATAGAAACCACTTCAACTTTTGCTAGAACTGCATTTGAATCGTATGTCTCCTCTCCTACAGGACTGCCACATCCACACCCACCATCCCAAAAGAGCTGAAATATATTTCAGCTTTAAGAGGAAAATACTCTGTACTCTACCATGTACATTCTTGCTCTGGGAGACGGGAAATGCAGGCTCAAGTGTCCCACAGCACCCTCAGAAACTGCAAGACTAAGAGTCTCCATCAGAGAAAGCAAACATGAGAGAGGACCCTTGTGGCCTTGAAACAGCTATTCCACATCATGGACAACCATTACAACCAGGACAAAACACAACTGTGATGCCCGAGCTTCACAAAGTGCTGGCCAAAACACTAAACTCCACAAGCAGTTTTAGGGATGTGAAGCATCTTTTTGCAACCTCAAGTAGTGTATAAGCCCTGAGAAGCTGAGATCAAGCACAGAGCTTCTCCATGGGGTTTCCCAGCACCAGCAGCCCCAGTGGAGATGTCAGCACCCTGCAGCATTGGGCAGGGGGCTGATAGGCAGCCTGGGCTCAGGGCTTCCATCCTGCATCTGGCAGGGTGTGCACTGGATGCAGAGGCACATATTTTCATAGCAAATCTAAGTGGCAGTTTAGAAAAACTGACCCAGCCAAAGAAAACCTTGGAAAGCCCTGCAGAATGAATCAATAAAACTGTCTAAGAATCTAATCCAATGAGAAAGTTAGTAATTGTCAGAAGTCCATGAGATTTACATTTCTAAATTAAACAGGCCAATGAAGTAACAAGATTGTGTGTCTGTAATCAACTAGTAGCAATTTTACAAAGTAGTGAGAATGTGGAGGGAATTCAATTACAAAATGTGGCTGCCACCTGCAGGTACCCCTTCAAGGTTTCAGTCAAGAAAGTCTGTGGAAAAATAGGTGAAATCTCACTTTGCTGAGACAGGTAGCATTTTACCTTGGTCAGTAGCAAGTGTGATTTGGGTAAATATGTCTTGAATAACTGCAAATGAAATGATGGCAAAACAGCTGAGTGAGAGCCAAAGGGAGGCTGCAGGCTACCCCTGGAGAGCTCCTGTTGGCTGAGGATGTGCTGCAAACCCTGCCTGCTATGGCAGGAACACTGCCCTGGGCAGCCCTGGGTGATAAGTAACAGCATAAAAATTCCAGACATGGATTGCAGGGTATCACTCCTGCCCAAGGAAAGTTTAAGGGTAGGGGTAGAGGAGTCAGTTTCAATGATTCCCACTTGTTGAGCTGATGTGCAGGCACCCAGTGTGCTCCCCAAACTTGGCATTCAACTGCATTCATGCTCTCCACCTCTCACCTGGCTCTTTGCTGCAGGGCCCAGGTGAGAGCAGCTGCACCCTCAGCTGCAGGAGAGGTGCTGGTCAGTCACATCGCTGTATGGAAGAAAGTGAGGTGGAAAGAAAGGTTTTATTAAGGAAGGACTTTAGTAAGAAGCAAGGAAAGATTATTTAGTTTCTTAGCTTGATAAATATAGATTTTGGGATCCTGCATCCAGGCAACTCAGGCTGCCGGGATCCAAAGCCACCCCCTCTTTTGGGAAATCATTCTGGCCAACAAGGGACATGAATCAATGCTGCATCTACTCAGAAAAGGGGTATGTGGCCTATACTATATACTATATACTCTCATGCTGCTCCCTTTTCCATAAATACACAAAAGTACATGGCACTCTGCTATGAGAAGAGAGCTTCAGAAAGTTTTGAAGAAATTTTTTTCTTGTAGGGATCCCATTATGACCTGTGAGCCAAATGCCTTCTGTCTGTTACAGCATTAACTGAATTTTATGGGGATGCATCTCCTGAGGGCATTCCTCCAGCCTATCCAGATCCTGCTGCAGCAAGACCTTGAGTTTGACAGCTCAGACAAGCTGCTGAGACATGAGAGAAGCAAAAGGACTTGAAGAATGAATATGTGCACAGGCTGTCCTGCCCCCAGCTCAGACTGTTTCCTTCTGTCTCAGTCTGATAACCGTGCAGTCTCCCAAAACCTTCTCAGATGGCGGCTGTCCGGCAGATCCCAACAGAAGCAGGGTGAAAGAAAGCTCACAAAAGGCTTGGTATCTCTCTGAGCAGTCTCAGTCTCTGGTAGATTAGCAATGCAAACAAACGAAAGCGTCTTGGAACCAGCCAGGGACTTCTGGCAAACCCTGTGTGTTTGTGACTGCTACCTTCACTGGAGACAATTGACATGACTGTGTCCTTTCCAGGCATTTTGAGCATTTCTGTATTATCAGCTGCTTGGTCCAGGGCTGCAGAGTCTGTCCAAGGGAGGACTGAGGTATGAATACTGCTTGAAGCAGCTCCATGAGTAAAAGCCTTAAAAAGCTGGATCTTTTGTGTAAGAAATCATATTCCTTGGATGGTTTGTAAATGTTCATTGCAAACTATCTAGTGCTGCTGCCAGACAGAATTACCTTAACTGGGACTTTGTGGCTCAATCTGTGGAGAGTCTCCCACGCAAACACAGGCACAAATCAAAGTGCCTTTTTTAGAGAGACAGCGCCACAAGTGGGTCCAGGCATCCCAGTTGCAGCCTCTTATGGGACAGTGGCTGTGACAACACTGAAAAAGATCTCAGAATTGAGTTCTCTGAACTACAGGAGGTCCAGTGGGTGTTATCCTCAAGGTTTCTTCAATAAAACCTACAGTGTGTCACTTGTGCACTGCAGAAGGCCATCTGTTCCTTCACAGGTATCTGTATCCCAACCAATGGAGGCAGATATTACAGGCCACTGAAGGAGAATCAACAAATGTTGAGAAGGAAATCAATTTTTAATTCAAATACTATGTAGCTGGGTGGTTTTAGTCCTGTTATTGTCCCTAGAAAGGTAAACACCAAAATCCTCTTCTAAGATTTGGCTGCTCCTGAAGTGCTCTCTTGATTTTAGATCCTAGTATTCACAATCTCAGGGCTGGATTTGCAAACCCTGTACTATATCCTGTAAATGGTCTGACAGCTCTTGGCTTGCCAGGCAGGTATTTTCATGCTCTGATTTACCCATCTGCAGTAAGACACTAATATCTGAGCTGTCCTTGGGAAGAGTATCAGCAAAAACATAGAAGTCTCCTCTCTGTTATAGCAGTGACTTGACCCTCTCCAGCCAGGACCTGGCAGGGTGACAGCTCTCCTAAGGACATCAAGGTTGGTTTGAGCCAACCACCTGGTGCTATGTGGTGATGCGAAGTTAGTGAACAGATCAGTTCAGGAGATCTGGGCTTTCATTGCTGCCCTGAGCAGCCCAAAATTCTGTTCACTTTCCCTCTGGTTAGAGACTAGTTCATGGGCGAGGTGCTGAGCTCCTCACCAGTGGCAGCAAGGTGTCCCTGCAGGTGCTGCATGGACAAGCTGCTCACCACATCTCTGCCTTCCTTTCCTGACTGAATAGGTGAAGAGAAAACGTTGGCAAGTAAGGGATGCACCGCTCTATTAAAACAGGCTGGGATATTCCTGCTGGAGAAGGTGAAGTCCAAAGGCCCTAGCTGACCTCCTCTGTGCTCTGGGAAGCACCCATGCTCAGACATCTGGAAAACCTTGCTCTGCTGAGAGATTTGTAACCTCACCTGATGCCACCACAACTCCAGAGAGGGTGGAGAGCCCCTGTCTGGGAGAGGCCAGCCTGCCATGCGGCAGAGCACGTGTTCAGCCCATCACTGTGAAAGGGGCAGGAGCACCTCAGCGCAGCGCTGAGGGCACGGGCACTGCCAGCAAGGGGCAGGCACAGCAGCAGGATCTGCCCCATCCCTGCCACGGCTGTCAGCCCGGTGCACATCCCACACTGGAGGAGCCACAGGAGCAGGCTGTGACCCTGCTTTGTGCTTGCACTTACTCCCAGTGTTTACCCTGGCAGCTGGAGCAGGCAACCGTACACCGTTTCACTACTTTGTGGAAAGATTGTGAGGTGACCAGCACCTGAGTCTGTTGACAGCATTGAAGGAAGCAGTTTAATTATGCAAACCTGAAACTGAATCTGTCTGTATCCCTAGGACACATCCTCACTGATGGCAGTTGCAGTCTTTCCCTGTGCATCCTAGGGCACCTTCTGTCCCAATCCTGCAAATGCTTACTGGAGGCTTAATATAAACCAATGAGGAATTCTTGTAAAGTCAATGGGATAGCCAGTGGGATAGCCAACATTTATGTGTACAATCAAATGTGCAATTCAGCTCTGAGCACTTTGTCATGTCCTTGGCCTGTGTTTAAAAAGAGAAAGAAAAAAGATGAAAACCTACAAATCACATTTAAGCTAGCAGAATGATTTATTAAGAAAAAATACTGATGGATTTTTGAAGTACTGAAAGGGTTGAAATAGTCTGGATAGAATGAAAATTGACACGAATTTTTACCACAACACAAAAGGAACTTGAACTATTCTAATAAGAGTTTGCTTTAATGTTCGTGCATGTCTTCACATCCTGCTTTTGGCAATGGCCAGGAAAGAACTACTGAAATACTGTGAGAAAAGCTGTTCTTGTGTTATTTCTGGCCCTGTTGTAATGCATTAAATCAGGACATCTCATGAGAGAGACTGATATTCAAGATTTTCAGTCTATTTTTCAGATAAAAAAGTCTGAATATATATCTAAATTTCTGGGTTTAGTCATGGCTAGATCTCAAAGCAACAAGTAAAGTATCTGTGAGGTCACAAGTTAAATAGTTACAATTCAGAAGAAAGTATAATAGTTATATTCAAGTAACTTGAGGGAAAAAAACCTGTGAAGCCAATATTCCCTTGCCAAGCTAAGGTGGATGTCTCCCCATTCTCAAAATAACCCTTAATGCCATCGGGGAATTTCTGAAGTTTATTCATAGGGTGTACGGGGGTTATGATTAAACCTAAAGTGCTTGGAGACACAGCGACTGTCATAGGCATGGTTCTGTGCATGTGTGTGGCTCTAATCTGTCTAAAAATCATTTTTGATACACACCTTTGGGATCCAAAGAAATGAGGGCTCTATGAACTATATGTTTTCTGGTGCCCCTGCCAACTCTGAATAAATACACTGTGTGTGTAGCCAAGGTCTTGGAGAATTATTTCCTGAAAACTACTTACTTTAGAACCAGAAGGAATTAATGAAGATGTGCCAGCTATTTCCTTTGCTGGCTTGCATGCCTTAGCCTCACCAATAATAAATAGTAACAGTGTGTACATGAGTTATGCTGCTACACCTCATGTTTTGCACCCTGCAGAATCCATCTATTCTGTACACAAGCAGGAAAGCACAGACAGAGTGCGAGTTTGTTGCCTCTCCTTGGGTATCCACATTCGAGGCTGGCAGTAGTGATCAAAGCCAAATTGCATTTTGAGTTTCTGGCTTTAGCCTCTGCTAAAATAGCATTTGTTTATTTTACAGCTATTTACATAGGTTTAACCTCAGTTCTGCTAAAAAGGAGATAATACAGCTATCAGCACTGGTTAAACAGATTAATATGATTGGCCTGACTTCTTTATCTGCTTGAATAAACATATTTATTGTTACTGGACAACTTTCAGAAAACTTCTAAATCAGTAGAGATTTATAAATTATCAATTATGTAAGAGCTAGAGCAGCTAAGGAGATGTTTTTGTATGACTGCAAGCAATGAGAAAGGAGATTTTCAAACTCAGGCCAAAAACATTAATCGCAAGCATCTTCAGAAGAATCTTCCCGCAACCTTTTTTCATCTTCAGATTTTCTCAGGCTTCCTTTGCGGGAAACCAACTCCCCACTATGTGACTCCCAAGCAGAGCCAGAGAGCGGGATCCTGTGTCCCAGAGGAAGCTCTCCCCAGGCAGCTCCGCGTGCCTGACTCCACACAGTCTTTATAGAAACTGGCACTAACTTTGGGGTTTTCCTTCAAGACACAAAATCCCCTCAATCACATCCGTGTTGCCAAGGCAACACACTCCAACTCTCCCTGTCCTCTCCAGGACCTGATATCTACCAGAGGAGCTTCTAGACAGAAAATCATCGAAACCCTGACTCAACCGCTCGAGGTTTAACGCCATGCAAGCAGCCAAGAGACTGAGGATAATTCAGAGGTTTTTTATGCAATAACTGGAGGGCCATCAAACTGAAGCGTGTTATGACTACTTCTCCCTGTTTAAAATCCTAAAAGTCAGACTGAATCTTGCATCCTCTTTGTCTTGTGTCCGGAAAACGCCTCAGATTTGGGGTTGAAAGTGAATACGCTCTGGGCTGACGTGTTGGGAGCTGCTACCCTGTGCAGAGCTCTGTCAGTACAAAGAAAAGAGGAAACGTTTCTACTGGTATTATTAACATGTCAGTAGCAGTGATAGATTCCAACTGAGATCAAGCCCTCTTGTATTAGCAGTGTGCCAAAAGCAGAGTAGGAAGCAGAGAAAGGGGAGGAAGCGTTATTATTCCTGTCTTACAGCTGCAGAAGAGAAGCATGGGGATTGTGAAATCCTTGAGGTCACACAAAACCACGTGCAGCTCAAGCGGGGAAGGGAGTCAGACCCTCTCAGCTGCCCCTCCCGTCCCCTCAGCCCACACCTGTCTCCCTGCCTTGCTGGGCTGGTTGGAGTAAGTTGGATAAGTAAGTATCCCCAATTTTTGGATATTTGGGGATGCTCAAGAGTTGGGGCTGGTGCAGTAAGTCCCCGGGGATGGGTCCCAGGCAGACGCCACATGAATCACAGTCTCCTTGCACATTGCTGCACTACACGTGCACATCCTCTTCTTTTCCTACCCAAAAGACAAATTTGAGCAAAAATTCATCATGGTTTGAACCATTCTGCAGATAATAATTTCAAGTTATGGATTGATCTTTGTATCTGTAATACTGAAGAATACTGGTGGGAAAATTATCTGACTTTATGCTTTCCAGTGGAGCTAGATGGGAGAACAGGCTTAAAAAGTAGGGAATTCAATAACACAGCATGGTTTATTTTTGCACAGGCAGCTGAAGAAAAATTAGATTTATAATTATTATTGTTATCAACTGTTCAGCATTTATGCTTAACTTTTCAGAGCAGTGATTTCTGCAATGCGACCTGAACCATTAATGTTAAATCCAAACAAATCCACATTCATTTTCCAAACATAGAAGAGACATCACCCATCTGAGATACTGCATCAAATGGAACTAAATCACTCCCTGGCCAGTACAGACACAAAAGATGTAATTTTCCTCTGAGAATACTAAGTACAGAATTTAAAGCTCAGTTAAATGAATAAAATGTATAAAACAAAGCAAAATTACCAATTTTGATTATATTGATACACATAATTAAGAACTTCATCTGGTGTTTTTTTACAGAGAAAAGAGCTCATGTATGTATTTAAGGCTTGAGTCTCTGGCTTGGTATTCCTTGGGGTTAAAGCAAAGAGCTCTAACTGAGGGGCGATGGTACAGACTGGAGCAACACACACAGCGTGGCTCCACAGAGGGCACAGAACTGAAGAAACCGGGCAGGCCACAAGTGCCATGAGTGGAGTCTCCAACGGGGCACACACAGACCCCACCTGGCTCCTAGGCACAAAATGGAGAACAGCTCACACACATAAATGAAGCTTAATAACCAAGAGGCCTGATCTCGAGACAGTGACTCTGTCCCAGGCCAAACTGCAGAACTTCTCCTGCTGACCACATTTCCTCCCAATTAACACTGCATTGCACACCATCTCCATTCCCAGGGAAACCATCTGGCCCCTCTCTGGAGCCCTTTTGCCCTTGTGGCTGGTCACAGAGCCCCAGCTGAGCCTCAGCTTATGGGATGCTGGGAAAACACATCCCCTGCAAACACCATGGCCCTCCTCCTCCTCCCCGTGCCCACTGCACACAGCAGCTGATGCACAGCAGAGGCCTTATGGAAGGAGTTTTGTTTTACATGGCCCAAGGGGATGGAAACCTAAAAAATGCAATAAAAAATGGAGGTGGAGCAGAGAAGTGAGAAAAAATAAAGACCTTGAGCACAAGTTGGGAGATTGTTTTTCTGACTCTTTGGGGATGTGTTCACAGGGAAGTAGAAATAACTGAGATCCTTGGTTGGAGACCTTGTTTTGGTTTTGTTTCTTAATTCTTAAGACAAAGCACATATGTAGAACAGAACTGGATCTTCCACCCTTCTAGATGAAGCAACAGCTTTTTTTGTTGGGGGCTTCCAGGTTTGCAGTTTGTCTGGGGCTTTTGCTGCCACTAACCCCAGTTTGAGGGTGTTATCAGGGAGGCCACCCATAGGATCCCATGCTTCTTAAAAGAAATGGGGGCCAGCCACAGCTTCTGAAGAGGCACCTGCCCCCTCCTCATGCTTCCAAGCTTGGCTCCCTGACTTCAGAGTGGTCTCAGCCCCACCACACCTGACAGCCATAACTAAAGCCCTGTTTACAGCTCCATTTTACCTCTTCCTGCAGCTGAAGCACCCTGGCCACTCCCCCTTGCAATATTGTGTGTTGTAGCACAAGTCCACCCTACAACCCAGCCCATGCCCTCAACCTACTCTTTTCCAAACACAAATAGCATGCAAAACTTCCTGATTTGTGGAAGGCAAGAACTGGACTTTCACACAAGGTCACCTCCTGCATTTGGACAGGGCTTGTGTTTTGGCTTTCTCATCAGGGGACATCTGGTCCAGCTTTCTGCAGCATTCAGCAGCCTGCAGAGAGCAGACCAGCTCCCTTGGTGGACATCCTTCCTGGGTGTACATGGTAAGGAAATACCTGAGTTGTGCTGAATGCTGCACTGGAGCTACAGTCTATCATTTTATCTCAGTCCACTCTCACTTTACTTGGAAATGAAACCAGGGTTTGATTAATGGTCACATCAGCCAGGTTTCAGAACATCCTCTTGACAACCTCCTCATTTCACCTTTGTGCTGTTGTTGCCCTCCTTGCTCACAGAGGTCCCCACTGTCTTCTGCTCTGCAGTTTGACAATATTACCTGCTGCAGCACCAGCACCAAAGCTACTTTAGGGATGGTCATAGATGACATTGATGTGTTTGCTTCCTGCATACATCATTCCAACACACCTTATTGCCAGTTCCACCAAACCAAATATCCATAAAGAAAAGAAATAAGCACACATTTTGTCTTTGAAGTGCTCCTTCACTCTTGTTGAGAAACCTTCCAAGGCTCATTTTTTCACAGGTCTTTGCATGCAAAAAGACCTGTAATCAGGTGGCAACTTCAGAACCTATCTTTGCTTTCTAGTGGCCCAACATAATTGTCTCCCCTCTCAGATGTTGTACGCCCAGTATGATGACCTCTCTGATCCCAAGGATGGAGCACTGAGCCCCCCCCTGCTCTAAGATAGTGGCTATTGGCATTGGTCCAGCAAAATCTTCAAAAGACACAGTTCTTCATTTCTTAGGACTCCACTTAACAAAACTCCACATTACAAAATTTAACTTCATCCCTACATTATCTCCTCCCAGGGATCTGGGGGCTACCGGACTGAGCATGAAGAGCCCGTTCTAAAGCTACTCTGCCATCTCTGGCTCCTCACAGAAGCAGACCAAACCCCTTTTAGCCAGGATGGTTAAGCAGGTTCATCCTTGTCTGTATGTGCCTCAGGACTTTGCTCAGCAGTGATGCAGCTGCTGTGAGGGATGGCAACAGGTCTCTGCAGCTGCTTTCCCTGCGAGTGTGGCTGTTTTGTAGTTTGGATAACACCCCATTCACCATAATCCTAAACAATTTCTCACCTACATGACTTCAGGCCTTTCAACATACATGGCTGTAGTGATTTAGCCACCCAGCCTGCCATAGCACCGAGCGTGCCAGGGATGTGAAGAAATTCTTTGAATTTCAAACATATATGTTTACTGTGAAGGAATCTGCGGCTGGAGGGAGAAGCTGTGAGAATGCCACACCAAGGAAATGTTTGCTGATAGCATATAAAATATAACCAGAACAACAGACAAAAGCAACCTTTTGCTGGAAGTGGAACAAGGACTGTGTTTAGGAACATAGATGGGACCCTAGTGAACTGGTCTGGGATTTTCCCCCGCTCGTGACTGGGGAAGGGGGGAACAGACAGAGCAGTGCTCCCAGCCAGCCCCAGTGGTGCCATCTGAGCTCTGTGGTGTGGCTGCCCACCCCAGGCAGCAGGGCTGGGGCTGCAGCCTCTCTAAGGGCTGGAGCATGGCTGGCAATGAAGAGCTCCATCACTTGCAGCCTCAGGAGCAAATTCTCCTCTCAGCTTGACAGCACAGTTGATTTTTTCCTGGCTCCTCCAGTGAGACACATTAGGGCCCAGAGCACCACTTTTAGGCTCTTTCTGCACGATATCCCTTGGAAATGTGCCTTGCTGCCACTTCTTGGCATGCCAACCTGGCCTACCAGCTGTCTGTAGCTGGCACACAAGCATGAGCCAATAGAGGGGTGTCGCAAAGAATGGCAAGGAGTTTCTTCCAGCTCCAGCCTGGCAGGTGCCTGAAGTCCCGCTGTGCCCCGGGCCCCCGTCCCACTGCGGGGTGCAGGAGAGCCACAGTGCTCCCATCAGCCGGTGCTGTATCCTCAGGGGAGCCGGCTGCAGGCTGCGGTATGTGGCCAGCAACTATTGACTTCTTTTTCCATGCATGGCTGGGTAAGTAACCTTAATTAAAAACATGAAGCCCACAGTTTGTATCACATTCACGATGTTAAACAAGCTCTGGAAATAGAAACACTGTTTTCATTTAAGCTTTTCAACTGTGATCTATGTAATAAAATATGGAGGGGGCGGGCGTGTGTGAGATTTACATGTGATGATTTGGGAGATCTCACTGCTTTAGAGGCTTGTGAGGCGCCGCAGTGCCAACTGCTCCTGCCACTGCCTCACCGCGTTTGGCAATGCCTGCCCCACACAGACTTTTTTTTTTCCAGAACTGCTTTCCAAATGGTGATTTCTGCCCTCAGCTCCCGCTGCTGTTTTTTATTCTGGGTGTGGGTGTGGGATCTGCCAGGTCCTCAGCAACCTGCTGCCCTGGCTGCCCACGCCCTGCCCAGCTCTGGACAGGCAGGCAGGTGAGCAGTGCACATTTCCACTGCTCCTAGGGACCACACACATCCTTGAGGACAGCTACATACCCTGCAAGTGCAGCGATTCTCCAAGCCCATGCCCAAACAGCACCATCATCAGTAGACACAGGGAAGGATTATTCTTGCCTTCCCAGATCTTCCTGAGCCACCACACAGGGAATGAGCATCCATTCCACCATGGTGGACAGGCAAGAGGGGAGGCTCTTCCAAGGGCACTGGCTCAGAACGCTGCCAATGCATGGATTTCCCCTGCTCCAGAGGCTGCCTCAGCCTGCAGGGCCCACAGAAACCTGCCATGCCCCATCTGCATCTCCCCTCAGGCTCTGGGGACCAGAACCTGCGCCTGCCCTACCAGAGGGGATCACCCCTTCCATGCGAGAGGGGTTGGGAGAGGGGAGTGGGATGTCAACAGAGCAAACAATTGTCTGAGACTGCAAAGGACTGAGATCACCTTCCCGCAGGAGCTTGGTTTTGGTCAAACCTGTCACTTTCTAAGATTCCTTTTGCTGTGATATAACAGTATTTCCCAGGACATAAACAGTTCATCTGGCCATGGTAATGATCAGAGCTGTGTGTTTTGCAGGAAGCTCGTAATCAGCATGTTAGTACAGCCAACAGGAGGCATTTGTCCCACACTGCTCCCCTATACCCCCTTCTCCCCCAGGTGGTTCTCGAATGCTCTGGCCATGGCACATCCTGAGGGGTAGCCTTACCAGGGCTTTGCCCAAAAGTCCGTGGACACATGCAGGAGGCACAGCCTGCACAGAAGCACTGCAGTGGTTATTCACGTTTTTCTACCCTCTGTTTTCTCGGCAGGGGACTGGCAGCAAGTTGTTCATGTCTTTTTCTCCCATTCTGGGGACAGTAATTTTTCTCCCTGGACAATGGGGCATCTTCGGTGCATTGCCCTTCCCCAACCGCTCCCCTGCTTCCCGTCGGCAAATGCAGAAATTAAAATCGGATGGGTGAACCCCGAGCACTCTAAGGTGCTCCTCTTCCCGGAACCCTTTCCCCAGTGCGTGTGGCTGTGTGACGTCGCTGAGAGAGGCCGTGACGTCACGCACCCGTGACGGTGGGGTGCGGGGCTGGGGCGAGCCCCAGGAAGGACCCCACGGCGGCTGACCCCTGGGGGCGGGGGTCCTTGGACCGCAGCAGGAACCTGCCCAGTCCGTGCCCACCGCTCCAGCGCCAAGCCGGCAGAGAACCGCGTGCCCCTCCCCGGTGGGCTCTGCAGCCCGGGAAGGAGGGAGGGGACGAGGCCAGGGTGATGGTAGGAGACGGGGGCATACAAGTGGTAGCGGAATGCAGACTCAGGTCCTTTGGGGTCACGCTTGCGGGGACAAGGACGGGGACACAGAGGTGCCATGGAGAGCGTGGAGTCGCGGGTGGTGCGCGCACGAGGGATCCGCGCCGCGCACGTCCCGCCGGGCCCGCAGGCACAGACGGCTGCTCCCGTTCAGCCGCGGCGGTCAAATAACGTCTGAATTACATCCTTGTAAATATTGACTGTGGCCATCTTCTTCGTTTCCGCGCACAGAAAACCAGAATTTTAAGCCCGGCGGGGCCGGGCTGCTACGCCGCAGGGCTGCGCGGGGTGCGGGCCGTGCGGAGAGGCGGGGCCGGGGGAACGGGGGCACGTCCGTGGGAGCGGGCCGGGGACGCCCGCAGACATCGCCGGCAACGGAGCACCGTATCTCCGCGGGAGCGCGCCGAGGATGCTACAGGCAGCGGGCTGTCTCCCGGCTTGGACCGGGGGCTAATTTATAACCCTTGGGCCGGGGGGAGAGGGGGACGCACGGCACACAAGAGAAGACGGAGAAGCGTGGTGGGACATGGTTTTTGGTATCATTAAACTCCGGTGTTAATGAGTGGCACGGGGCTGCGGCTGCGCCCCGCGTCCCCGACGGGGGTCTCTCCCGCGGTCAGCGTGACACCAGCCGGTGTCCTCAGCCGCCTTCCCCGGGGGACTCCCCCATACAGACGGTGAACTGCCCAGCCGTGCACTGCCGTACCCCCAGATGCCCCTTNNNNGATGCCCCTGGCCGGCCTCCTGCCGCCCCTCCACGCACCTCCCCTCGACGCCGCTTTGCTCGGGCGGGGCCCCGGCCCCGGCTGGGGCTGCTGGGGTCCCCTCGCCGGCGGTCACTGCCCCCGGGGATGGGGAGCGGCAGTCCCGGCAGTGTGAGTGGCTGCACGGCGGCTGTGCCTCCGGGCGCCGGCTCTGCGCATTTGGTGGTCGTTAAAAACAATTTGTTTCCCTCCCCGTTTGGGGAGGGGGAAGGGGAAAATCATTCCGGGGGAGGGGAGGGGAGGGAAAGGGAAGGGAAAAGGGGGGAAAA
>VZRO01001568.1:14918-161020 GCA_013397915.1 Daphoenositta chrysoptera | reverse complement strand
CACAAGCGGCAGGCGCTGCAGGACATGGCCCGGCCGCTCAAGCAGTGGCTCTACAAGCACCGCGACAACCCATACCCCACCAAGACGGAGAAGATTCTGCTGGCCCTCGGCTCCCAGATGACCCTGGTGCAGGTAAGGAAGGGAAGCCCTTACCCCCACCCTCCAAACGCCGCTCTAGGACGTTTCATGGACGGGAGGGATGGGGACAGCATCCGCCAAAGCTCCTCGGTGAGCTGAGCAAGGGACACTGCTGGGTATTGGGAGCATCAGTGCAGCCAGCCAGACCAGGGGTCCTGTGCACATCCGTCTTCCACTCTCCCCTGGGCTCTCCCACCCCAGCAGGGCTGTCTCCCTCAAACAAGAATTACCACATCTGCGCTATTGTGGCTAGAGAAGTGCTCAAGACAATCAGCAAAAAGTGGGTGCTTGCCCTCCTAGGAATAGATGCTCTCATCCTTTCATCTCTTTCACAAATACAATTAAAATATTTTTGCTTAGTCTTTAAAAATTCTCAAGTAAAAAAATCAGTCATAGGAGATTTCAGCACAGAATAGGAATTGCAGGGAGCCACTCTTTCCTTTTGAAAAGGGGCTAGGATGGAAACTATTCTATTGTTCTGATAATAATTTTCATCACCTGTTGCACAGACATCAGTGTTACCCTACAGACTGTGTGCAGTGGCTCAGCACACAGTAAATGCACTGCAGGGTCTTGCAGGAATTATTATTGTAATGTAATTAGACATGGGGAGTAATTATTTTGCTCTCAGGTAATACTCCCCTGAAGTGACTGGCAGTTGCCTTGCCATAAGAGGCATAAAGTTTGCTGCAAATGTTTATAAATCTCACTTCTTTGTTCTCTTTGCCATCTGGCACTCTACTGAAATATGTGGTTAAATGCTATCAGTTGCCGAGTGATGCTATCTCAGGTCTGGATGCTACAAAGATTTATGCATTGTGAATAATCTAATTTCCTTCCTGCAAGCTACTGCTAGGTGTGTAAAATGAAACCCATGTGCTTGCAGGATTGGGTCCTCATCACTCTGCCTAACACATTATGTGTCACGTTGCAAAGGACACAAAGAAGTCAAAGTAACCTAAAGTATTAGAAAAAAGCAGGTGGTAATTCAGCTTTATTATTTTGAGTGGTCCTTAAAAAAAATCCTGTGCTATGAACTTCAATTCTAGTAATGGCAAAATGGGAAAATTTTACACTTCAGTACCTCACTATGAAACTATTGCACTAGGAAAAATACTACAGCTTTGACAAAAATAATATTAATGTCTCAGAAAATGCCAGTTATAACTGGAAGATATAGTTAAAAAAACTTCTCTTGCTTTTAAAAAATACACATGAAAGGTTTAAACTATGATTACATAAACACTGTCCCGTCAATGGCACAATTCAATAGGAGTACTTTATTGGACTATGGCTCTTAGAATATCCCTATATTTTTACATGAGATTTAAAACATATATCCAGAATATGTGTTGGGACACTTTCACATTAATGACATCTTGAGGAATTCTGCTGTTCTGTTAAATATGCTTTGGAATGAACAGAAAAGGGAAAAAACCTGGTGGGTTTTTGCAGAATTTCTCTCATGGCAGCTTTGATAAATCCTATGGGGATAAGATGTATTATCCTTTATAAATGCATCAAGTGAGCCATGGCCACTATTCCACGGAGTTTTATGGTCTACGTAAGGTGTAGAATAAAATTAAAAAGAATCAGGGAGGGCTGCCTTTAGCTCTGTTAGACCCCTGTGACTCTGGTGGGTTTACGCTGAACCTGAATTTTACCAGTTTTGTTTCCATGAACGATAATATTTGAAAGAACTGTGCAAACAGGGACATCTATCTTCATTTACAGAAGCACAACATCAAAGAGGTATCACAGGTGTTTTTTCCATCATTTGTGTGCAATGCTCTTTTAATCCAGGAATACGATAGCATCTGTATGAGATGTAAATGCATATGTCTGGCACCAGCAGTAATTCCTGAGCTTCAAAAAGCTAAACAACACACACCCCACACCTACTTTTTGGATGCTCAAAAAGTCCAAGACTGTAATCCAGTTCAAAATTTTTGTTCTCTAAGAGTGAGAGAGAGCATGCCAAGGTGTGATCTCAGTCACACTGGGTACATCTGAAATAGCTTTCCTGAAGGCTGTGCTCTTTCAGACAAGTGGTATAACCAAGAGCAGGTTTGGGACTGGGCTTTGGTGTCTGTTGGAAAGCTTTACTTCTGTCCCAGGCAGGGCACTTTGCAAAAGTATCAACCAGGGTTGCCTATAAATTGTTTTTCTAATCTGGTAATATTGTTGGACATCGTTGGAGAACCAGGAGTCAGTGTATGAGGTTTCCTCTGGGTTAAACGCCTTCACGTTTGCTGACCTGTCTCACATTTCCTGGGCTTTTTACATTTCTCAGTGCTGTCCCGTGGTGTTTGCTCCCACAGCTTTCCACTCCTGTGGAGGCTGTTGTCTGCTGACGGCTGCTGCCTCTTCCCAGCATCTCTCATGTGCTGACACCCTGTCATCACAAGCCCTAGGAAAGGCAAAAGACACTGTTGAATATCCACTTGAGTTTCTGACCAAATGCCATTTAGGGAATGAATGGTTGGGATTTTTTGTTTTGTTTTGTTTTTCACCTGACTGATGACCTTGGAAAAGGTCTTCAGCAGCTGCTTGGAAGATGATGTTGGTCACAGTAATATTGATAATACAGATGTAACTTGTCTCCCTGTGCTTTTCTTTCATCTAATGAACCTTATTCCAATATGTACCATCTATCCAAAGGAGCTTTTTCAGGACCATGGCATAGATAAAACCAATTCTTCTGTGAGACAAAGAGGTGAATATCCAGCCCTGTTTTTTACTTTTGTTATTGGGACAAACTAATGACATTCAGATACTATTAACAACAGTTATTAGTATCTGCATGTCAAATCTTCCACAACTTTATTTTCCTTAGTTTTGCTATCACCCAGTTGGCTGATTTTAAATTAATTTGTTCTGCTTCACTAATACTTTGCCCCATCCCCCTGTTCTTGGGTGCAGTGGGACAGCAAGGGGACTATTCCAGACACATATCCGACTGCAGTGCTCAAAGAAAAGTCAAGACTCTTTCAAGGATTTTGCAGGAATCATAAATCATCTTGGTTTTAAACTTGCAGTAGCAAAACCTGGGGCAAATTCTGAGCTGACTTACTCCTGTGCAGGCCAACAGGGTCTTTGGGAGTCCTCAAGGCAAATGTTATTGCAGATTTCAGTCCAACAGTCCAAAGTTTTCTACTTCCACAACTGCCAAAACAGGAAACCAAAAAAGCAATATAGTTTGAAAAGACATTTTATATTTTACTCCAATTAGATTCCAATTCAGAATCCAATAATTTGTCCTATTAATATGCTACATTTTCATTTGTATTATTACCACAGTGCTTGATTTATTTTATTTAAAATTTTGGTTTAGATGTTCTTGTGAAATAAAAAAGAAAAATGGCTGTATATTCCTTCCAGAAAGAAATATGAATGGGTGTATTGTTGAAAAGAAGGTTTTTTCAATACAAGGATTAGTATATCAGTCATGTGCTGCTATGGATTTAATAGTACTCAGATTTATAAAGGCATATCTGGATTACTGGAGGAGGAGAATCGCTTGATGTCTGTTCCCTTTCTGAAAGTTTGGCCACTCTTAAGCACTGAAGCAGAACAAATTACATTAAAATTGAAGATGTGTCTTCAGAAGTAAAGCCAGAAGGTCAATATTTCATGATGCTGATATAAGTACCTGGTGCTCTTAGGGAACAACTGAACTGCTGTAAAAAATGAATGCTGGAAAGCACATCTATTATCGTTCCCCTTGGGTTTTGTCTTTTTACTTCTCAAAGAACTACAGGATTGTTACTTTACAAGAATAGTGAGTTTCATCATGTGTTTTTTCAAGATTCTTAGTTCTTGGGAGGTTTATGTGACAAAGATTTTCCCACTGGCTTTTATCTAAATCATTTTTTTGGAGTATTTTTTATTATTTTTGGAGGTCACAGTAGCTCAGCTTGGGACCATGGGAAAGGTTGGATGTTTTTGGCAGCTTTGTTTATTTCTTTTTGTTATGGTTTAGGTAAGTGTGGTGCAAACTGGCACTCTTTGTGAGCAGGACCTACAGCTATAGGCAGGTTTTTAAAGACCACATGGATAGACAATGTAACATTTGGGGCTGGTTGAAATGGGTGGTAAAACTGTTGTTGTCTTTGAAGGAGACAGGTGGTGGCTGGAGGTCAGGGTGAGCGCGCCCGTGGCCATGCAGCCTGTTCCAGTTCACACACCTGGAGGTTGTCCAAGACTGAGGAGTAAGAGAGGTGTTGAATCTCATGATTTCTTAGAAATCAGGATTTCCCAGCAACATGCACCAATGCCCAAGAGCAGGAAAGCACCTAGAGATTACCATATCATAGATTAAGCCTAAAAATCTCTTAAATGGATTTAACTAACTTTCTTTTCTTCCAAGGCTTTAATGAGCCTTGTTGTAATTGCATTTGGGTTAAGAGTTTCTAGAGTGAATTTGCTGCTTCGTGCTTTAGTAGAAGGTTTCTTGTCTAAAAGATGACTTGAGGTTCTTTCAGAATCATAGAGTCATTTAGGTTGGAAAAGATCTTTATGATCATCAAGTCCAACCATTAACCCAGCACTGCCAAGTCCACTGCTAAACCACGTCCCTAAGCACTGCATCTACATTTCTTTTAAATACCTCCAGGGACAGTGACTCAACCACGGGGACTTTCCCTGGGCAGCCTGTTCCAACCTGGCAATCCTGTCTGTAAAGAAATTTTTCCTAATATCTGATCTAAACCTCCTCTGATTCAACCTGAGGCCATTTCCTCTTGTCCTATAACTTGTCACTTGGGGGAATGGACTGACCCCCCACCTACACCCTCCTTTCAAGCAGTTGTAGAGAGCAGTAAAGTCTTCCCTGAGCCTCCATTTCTCCAGGCTAACCCCCCCCAGCTCCCTCAGCTGCTCCTCATCAGACTTGTGCTCCAGACCTTCCCCCAGCTCTACTGTCCTTCTCTGAACTCTATGCAGCACCCCAGTGTCCTTCTTGAATTGAGGGGCCCAGAACGGGACACAGCACTCGAGTGGTGGCCTCACCAGTGCTGAGTAAGTACTAGGGTACAATCACTGCCCTGGTCCTGCTGGCCACATGTTACTGTCCGGTTCTTAAAATTATTAGAAATGCCTCTGCCTGAATTAAGGTGCAAATGAGACTATATGCCAAAGGATTCCAGTCTCTGACGCCACACTTGCTCATACAAGACAGGATGCCATTGGCCTTCTTGGCCACCTGGGCCCTCGCTGGCTCACGTTCAGCTGATGTCAACCAGAACCCTCAGGTCCTTTTCCTCAAGGCATCTTTCCAGCCACTCTGTCCCCAGCCTGTAGCACTGCAGGGGTTGTTGTGACCCAGGGGCAGGCCCTTGGCCTTGTTGATGCTCATACCACTGGCCTTGGCCCATGGATCCAGCCTGTCCGGATCCCTCATGGAGCCTTCTTTCCCTCCAGCAGATCAACAGTCCCATCCACCTTGGTGTCTCTGCAAATTTAGGGTGCCCTTAATCCCCTCATCTAGATTAATGATAAAGATATTAAACAGAACTGGCCCCAATACCAAACCCTGGGGAACAGCACTGGTGACCAGTGACCAGCTGGATGTAATTCCATTCACCAACAGGCCACCCAGACTGTTTTTTACCCACAAGCCATGAGCAGCCAGTTTCTCCAGGAGATGCTGTAGGAAATGGTGTCAAAGGCTTTACTAAGGTCCAGGTAGATTCAGCCACAGCCTTTCCCTCATCTACTAAGTGGGTCACGCTGTCATAGATGAAGATCAGGCAGGACCTGCCTTTCACAAATCCTTGCTGGCTTGGCCTGATCCCCTGATTGTCTTGTACGTGCTGTGTGATGGCACTTAAAATCATCTGCTCCATGAAGAGCAGGAGAACAAGGTGCAATATATTTGTCTCATTATGAAATAATGGTCAAATACTACTATTCCCTTCTCTCATAGCAGAAGACTTAAAATATGACTCCTCTTTTCATAATGATATGCAGAAAGCAAAGCAATGACATGGGAAGAATGAGCTCAAAATAAACCAAGAGTACCATGCAGAAATCACTCCTGCTAAATTTAATTGCTTTTATGTATGAATCACACTAATACTACCCTATTTTTCTTTTCTGTAAATGGCACTTCACTGATGAAAAATTTCAGTATGTAATAAAATGAAGCATAATGAAATCTTTCTTGTGAGAGGCTGGAAAGCTGTCAGTTTGGTAAAATCCTGCAGTAACTGCAATCCTGTTCATTGGGACCCTGGATTGATCCATCTCTACTGTTAAATATTGATTTCAGAATTCCGCTGTCATGCAGCAGGTGACTGGTGCTTCAGCTGAGCAGTCTGGAGTGAGTTTGTTAACAGCATTAGAAAGTGCATGGATTCCAGCCCACCCTGTCTCATTTACTGTAAAAATTGCTATGTCAATATGAGGATTATAAGCAAGTAGCCTCGGAAGAAAATGAAACTGCCAGCTACAGTTTTGGTTTTCTAACCTGTCATAGTAAACTACATGGCTTATAAAGTTACATGTTTGGCATCTGAGCACTGATCCAGGGCTCGCTGTATTTTCAGTGAAACCCTGTTTCATGTAAACATGATTTTAAGTAAAATCAAAGTGGCAGGCATAAGGCACCACTGCTAAGTTCTAGCTGGTGATCTGAACTCAAGCTCTGCTTTTTCTTTAGGCAGATAGTGCTTATTTTTCTCATAATCACTTTAGAAGAGATTATTGATCTAGAATAATTAGGCAGATACTTCTGTGTGATTTATACAGTAACCTTAGCTACAATAGACAGGTGACAAAACTAGGGCCAAAATCCAACACTAAGGTCTATAGTTTGGCTCTCTCTTAGGTGGGGTAGCATGTATTAATAAAATGTGTATGAACTTGCTTTGCAGGTTTATGTAAATTAAATGGTATGATTGTTCCCAGGTCAGAATATGATGACTCTAGTCTGGCTTCCTCCGTGTGCGTGTTCACAACAATGCACAAGATGTGAGCAGGGCTGTAGGCTGCTAACATTCTTTACATTCACCTTTTCAAGTGACGCTACTCTGCCTCCTTCTTGTAGAGATCATGTCAAAATGCACTTATTCCTGCAAGGGGTAAATAGCACTTTTAACACCTTATTTATCATTAAGCAAATACTGTTAGATTATAGGTTGCTTGCCTCTGCTCTTGCTCATAATAAAGATACAGTTGTCAGTATTTTCTATTGTCTATATTTTTGAGTTGCAGTAGAATCAAGGCCAGCATTTTCTCAGGTGTGCTTTCATGCAAAGTCACGGCAAGTACATGCATCCCATTTGGTGATTTAATTAGCACTGCTGGCACAGAAGGGTAGAGTGTGCCCTTTTGCTCATTCAGTGCCTAAAACACTGTGAAATACTTGTGTTTGAGCCTGACTTTGTGATGAGCCTGTATGCTAGAGGGATACTAACATGTATCCATTTTGCTATGTCAAACTCTAGAAAATGCTTTGCGGTTGGGAAGGAAGACAAACCAGACTATTGTTTAATAGTCACCTTGTGAGGAGTCTGCATCTTCGCTGGTTTTTAGGGTGTCCACAACAAAAAGAATTTGAAAAATCTGCTGCTCTGTAGAGCAAATGGTTGATTTCTGCAGTGAGTCAAAATACGTTGTACTCTGTGTAAGACTTTCCGGATGTCCGTGGCTTGTCAGACTAAGAGTACTGTTAAAGTACAAGGGAAAATTTGGGCTGTTTTATATACAAATTCAGAATGTCTTTTTCTGTTCAACAACCTTATTGTAGCCTATATAAATATCAAAGGAAATTCCTGAATATTAGATATTAGTTTTAATTTAGGAAGTTGGTTAAATATTGAACGTTCATATTAAAAGTCCGGGGCTTTATCTTTAAAATAATAATAATAAAAAAAGATGAATACAGAATTAGTATTTGGGACACCTTAATTGAAATCTTGTAATAATGTGGTTTTGCTAACACTTGGGAAGGATGGGAAGCTTGAACTTGCCTTCTTGTATGAGGTTCGTGCTCTGCTCAGTGGTGATTTCATGGACTTCTGTTCATATTTCTCGTTTGCTGTATCCTTGAAGCATACATAAAACTCTTGAGAGCTCTATGGATTTTTTAATTTGTGTAATTTTCAAGGGAAACTGATACACTCATTTGTATGCAGGTATCAAACTGGTTTGCCAATGCAAGACGTCGCCTGAAGAACACTGTCAGGCAACCAGATCTCAGCTGGGCTCTGCGAATAAAACTGTACAACAAATATGTTCAGGGAAATGCTGAGCGACTCAGCGTGAGCAGCGATGACTCATGCTCTGAAGGTTTGTTGACGCTCTTTTATCGATTTTAAACTGATTAAAATACATTTAGAAAGTATTAGATACCCTTAGTTAGCTCTACTTTTTAATCACAAAATACCCTCAGTGGATCTGCCTTTACTTTTTTTGTGAATTAGGTGCCTTTTTTGGCTCCCAAATACTATAGAGCCTTGCAAAGCAGGATTGTGTAATATGTTCAAGGTGATGATCTGGCTGCATGTTATTATACTTCATTGTTGCTAGAAAGATAATTGTTAGTTCATTACATCCTACAAGCCTATTCCTTTAATCTGTATCAAAGGAAAAAGACTGAATACATTTGTTAATATAAAGAAATGAGAAATGACTTGACTGTTACTTTCCTTGATGGAGGGGATATAGCAATATACATCTTTAAAGGGAGAATCTGATTTACTTCAGTGGGGCTTATTAGATGCTAAACTGAATATTACTGTTAATTTATTTCAAGTATTATGCTAGCAACTCTTTTTCATAAAGGGTGGACTGGAATTCTCTTTCTTACTCAAATTAATAAATGCAAGATTTTTTTTTAAGTACCCTGTATTTTTAATAGAACTCTTGTATTAGTTCTGTCTGTGGGTACTTTTTTTAGACATTTGTGACATGGAGATACAATGACAAGAACAAATCCTACAGAACATTGTTAGAAATCTGTATGTGAATTTTTAGAAGAGTATGTCTCAATTTGTACTCAGTTTCAAATATCTTTGTTCCAATTTCAGTCTGTACCCACATTTCTTGAAAAATGTGAGAATGTACTCACATTTCTACTCACTTCTCTTGAAAAGATTGCTTGCAGAACAATTAAAAGAGTACAGTTTAAGCAGATGCACCCAAATATGCTGTGGTATTCAGGCAAACCAGATTTCAAGTTATGATAGTAGGAATTCAGCTTATTCACACAGCTTTTTAAATGCTTATTGTTGAGTTAGGGCACTTTTCAGTTTTCTTCTACCTGCCTTGTGTTAGTCATGAACAAATTACACTCAAAGACTGTTTTCTACAGCTAATTAATTTAGAATAGCTGGAACATCTGAGACCCACGGGAATTACTACGAGCAATGTGTGAACAGACGAAAATGAAAATCAGTGTCTAATGCTGAAATTGCTGTCTAGTTTTTGGTTATATTTATCACAATTCAAAACACGTAGAGAAAGCCTCGTATTAAATATTAGGTACTCAATGTACTACTGTATCTTTGTTCTTTTGTTTTCAGATGGAGAAAATCCTCCAAGAAACCTTATGAATGAAGGGGGATATAACAAACCAGTTCATCACACTGTGATTAAAACTGAAAGTTCAGTAATAAAAACAGGAGTGAGAGCAGAAACAAGTGCCAATGAGGATTATGTGTCACCCCCCAAATACAAAAGCAGCTTACTGAATCGTTACCTAAATGACTCATTGAGACATGTCATGGCTACTAATGCAGCTATGATGGAAAAAACAAGGCAAAGGAATCATTCTGGTTCATTTAGTTCCAATGAATTTGAGGAAGAACTGGTGTCTCCATCATCATCAGAGACAGAAGGCAATTTTGTCTATCGGACAGGTAAGCGATATTTTTCTGCTTGATTTCTATTACAGACAACTTCAGTAGACAGTGTCTCCTGATTGTGCCTTTCATGAGACTGGGTAACTTCTGTCCATTCTCTCGTATGACAGTGGATAATTCCTGTCCATCTTCTTGCATGAGAGTAGATTACTCCTGTCCATCCTCTCATATCAGAGTGGATAAATCCTGTCCACCCTTTCATTCTCTGGAGAATGATTTTCCTGCAGTATAACAGTTACGTGCTGTTATTGAGCACTAATGAAGCTGCTTTGCTTTTCAAATGGAGCAATGGGGATAATTTTTTAAAATCACACTTACAGTCCACCTTTTGTCAGCACTAAGAGGAGCCTAAGGAAGGAGAAAAGCATTCTATTAGAATAAGGGAGGACTAGAGGAGGACTGAAGTTCTTCATGGCCCCAGCTGGAAGGAAGAGGATGCCTTTGAAATTTCAAGGGGGCTGTTTGAGGCACTTACATGAGTCATACACCCTTCAGTGGAGCACATGTGAACACCTTCCCCTGTTGTACTGCACCTTTTCTGTCCTCAGAGTGCCTTGTCCAGTGGGAGACCCTTTGGTGCTCATGCATCTCTTAGAAATACCGGGATTAGTGTAGCCTAATTTGTGCATCACTCTCCAGATGCAGTGCACTGAGCTAAGGGGCCACAGACTTGGCCATTAAATACTTTGTCTTACTGGGTTTTGAAGGGTTACACATAGTTTATTATTTTAATCTTATCAATAAAAACATAAAAACATGATGTAATATCATCCAGTTACCAGTCAGAGCAAGGCACATGGGACTGCCTGGTTCATGCCAGTAAATTGCTGTAAATCAGAGCAAGATCAGGACTTGCTCAAGTTCCTGTGAGGCAGGGAATACTGGAAGGCTCCTCTTGTGAAACTTCTTCTGTATTTCTTCGGGACATAAGGCAAAAAAAAAAATTGAAAAAAATGAAGTTTTGCACCCCAATCTCTGAAGGTCTCCACCAGTGTCTCAGGGTTTCCACTCAGTGCAGCACCCCATGCGTTGCTCTGGGCCTTTCTTGGCAGGTTATTCTACCAGGGACCACCCTGATGCCAGCATCACTTCAGGAATGGATTTTGCTGAAAAGTACTGGAGGATTTTGCAGTAAAGTTAACACAGATTTAGATTTTGTACTTGGTTCCCCTTGGCTTCCCTGGAAGGCACGTTCAGGTGCCTTTGCAACCTCTCAAGTTTGCAGCCTTTGGGCTCTCTTTTCTGGCACATTTCCTGTGGGTTTTTTTGTCCATGTGGAGGGGCCACAAGGCTGAGTTCTGTGGTGGGGATTAGGAGGATGTTCGTGTGTGCAGGTTGTTGGAAATGACCGAGGAGCTAGTGGGGGCCCTGTAGAGAAATGGGGTCTCATGGGGAGGAAAAATAGTGCATGCACAATTAATAAGTTTCAAAATTAACTCTCTCCATTCATGTAATTTTTTTTCTCAACATACCAAATGCATTTGGTCTGCATTACAAGCGTATTGTCTGCCAAGTTTTATTTTTAAGTGAAAAGTTACTCAAGAACAGATGCAGCAGCTCAGATATGTAAACTTATGTTTTTCTGTACTTTATACCATAACCTAAAAATGGACACAGTGACTTTTTAAATTTTATAATAAATTTGCTACTGGATTCAGTTCTTCTTGACAAATTTCAAGCTGCACTGAAAAATATGGTCATTAATGTGAAGGCTGAGAGAGGCACACTATTACTGTGTAAATTCACCAGCTGTGCTGGAATGACTAAAAACTAGTATATTTGTCCTTACAGTTTGTGACATTCCTGGAACTCCTCTTGAGATTGTATTTAAGTCAGTTCCTAAATATCTTCCGTAACATTTTCACATTTGTTGAGAAGAGACCAGCAGCTCTTAGGATATAGTTTTATTCTTTTTGCACCTTGAAAGCAGACAAGCAGTATATATAGAGAAAAAAACATCATGTATATACATGTTATTTTTTGCTATATCATTGCTATATATGTGTGAACACGCAGGAAATATAGGTACAAATGAGCTTTTTTTTCAGTTACAAGATTACAGTTCCTAATAATGATTTTCTGATGTTGTTATAACATGCAGGAATTAAGCTTTTCATGAACAAAGCAGGTATTTTCATGTTATTGTCGATTTATGAAACTTACCTTCAAATAGATGAAATTATCCACATGATTGTTAGGTTGGGAGAGATAAATAAGGATGATTTACTTTTTAAATGTTTTTTATTTGTAATTTGAATACCTGGGCTGGCAGTTCTCAGTGCAGTTGCGTACCAGGCCAGTATCTGTGTTTTCAAAAATAGCTGTAATACATTTTGATTACACAAATAACAGGGAATGGCTGACTTTACCACTCTTATCCTCCTGAAAGTGGCAAGCGTATTTTTAAGTGAGATGTCTCCTCTTAGAAGGAGTTCCCCACTGCAATTTTTTGTAGAGCAAAGCGGCTGATTTTTAACACAAAGGAGATGTTGCAGGATTGTCAAGTCTCTACTAGATGTTTTCATTTATGAAGACATTTTAAGCAGTATTTCAAAAAGCACAGAGTGAAAACTGATTGATGTTTTATTTTTGAGAAATGTTTGGCAAGGTCGTTGTGCCTCTTAAGGACAGGCAGTCACTGGAGTTTAAACTAATTCTTTATTGTGCTTCCCTGGAAGGGTAACTTTTCGTAGCAGATCGTGAGTAAGAAAGCTTACTCACCCGGTCTGGTTCTGATTATGGGCTGGACCCTGATTTCAGGTACATCAATGTGTCTGGAGCACCCGGGGTCAGTGTGGCCACGTGTGTCTCAACAGCCTGCGCCAAATTAGCAGCGTACAAGGGCAGTGTCCAATAACAAAAACAAGAAATTGCAGTTTAAAGTTTATAAGGAAAACGGGTTGTAGAGTTTCCCATTTCAGTCATTAACATGCTTATAAACACGGGACCATATGCTACTCCAGCTTCATGCAACTGGGAAATCCCACATAAAGATCAAGGACAGGCTGTATAACTGACTGTCGGCAGAGCAGCCTCGTTTTATACCTCCACACAATTATGGTGAGCTCATGGGAAGCAGTTCCAGAGCTGGAGCAGGAGCAGCAAACCCCCAGCCGGAGCCCTCGCAGGTGCCGTGCCCTCACTGCCATTTCTCAGCACCCGGGGAGCTGCTGCAGGAGGCGGCATGGGTGGAGAGTGCAGGGAGAGCAGAGCAGCCAGGGAAGAGTGCATGGGCATGTCACAGGTTTCTGTAAGTCTTTCTGTTGTAATAATACATATTCTTATGTATATAAAATGACATACACAAGTGTGTTCACTTAAAGCAGAAAATTTCAGTTCAGATTAATCCTGGTGCAGGTATAATATATAAACATATACAGCTGGTCAAATATGCGTCTTAAACTGATGACTGAAAGGCTTGGTTCATTGTTTTTGTTTAGTTAGAAAGCTGTGTTGGAGAACTAGTTTATGTTAACTTCTCGGCGTGCTGTCGCTCACAGCGGGTTATCTGTGTGACAGGAATAACTGAAACCAGACTTGTCTACCTGTATTTGTTGCACAAATGCATGCAGAAACAACAGTCTTGACTGCAACAAGCACTCCAGAAATCTGCAAGGAAAAGATCTAATAATGTTTGTAGTGAGTCTGAATATAAATCTAAAGAGGCAATGTCAGTCTTTGGTTTACGGATCACTAAAATGCTGACTTTTCTGTAATCATCCTGCAGTGCTCCCTGAGTACCCTATTGTCAGTCACCTGCAGAAACAAAATGTTCTGCATCGCTGTAGCACAAGGAAGTGAAAAAATTCCCAGCTTTCTGGGATATTGTTGTCTAGTGAAGGAAAGCAAAAAATTAAAATGAGAAAAAGAGACGAAATGGCAGGACGGGGAGTCCTTTTTCTCTAGGCAGATTTTTCATTGATTTCACTTTATATGTTACTTAGCACAGTAGAAAAGCCAGAACAAATAAAAACAGTAAGGAAACTAAAGACTTGCAGGCCTGGAAAAGAGGGTGGTTTTAAACAAACGCTTGAATGACTGGCTGATTTTTGAAGATGTTTGATCTCTATTTTTAGACATTTATACTCAGGAGTGTGCTCTGTTTCTGATGTTTTCATTACTACTGACTTTTTCTTTCCTCTCGCCTTCCTTTCTTTCTTTCCTTTGGATCCTGCAAAGCTGGTGATTTATAAAGCATGATCCAGGGTCGTTTATTACAGCGTGCTGAGCACCTCTGATGAGACCCTCGGCACACTGCAGGATCAGGCCCACATTCCTACAGAGCACTTAAATGTAAGGGGGGAGCCATGCACATAAGTACTACAGAGAGACACACGAGCTGCAGAACAGTGCTGTGATTTTGTGTGGTCCTTGCCAACTTTTCCTCACAATTTAACATTTTTAGAAATTAACATGTAATTTAAAAATAAGCCATAAAATTTGAAAGCATAATACGAACACAATGGAACCTGTTTTCAGAAACAACTCAAGGGACCTGCAAAAACTGCTCATAGCAGTGACTTTTGCAAGTTTGATCTAAACGGTGCTGGAGACCTTGGGGATACTTTGAAATAAATGGTAACCTGGGAGAGCTGAAGGAGGTCTTTTTTGCAGATCCTAATGTCATCCAGAAGTGAAATGTAAAAGGTGAATGTCAAGTACAGTATTAAATGCACACAGCAGCATAACTGCAATTTGAAGGTTACACAGTTAAGATCGTATTTCTGTAGGAATTTTATTATTACATGACCTGATTCGTCAACACTAAAATAGCATGGAATTGAGAATTGAGGAGAAGATTGTGTTTAATTTACTGTTCTGTTGTTTTTTCTAAAGAAAGAATAAAAGGAAATGTCTTTACTACATGGGAAGCGTCAGGTTTAATATACCAGATGTGATAGCCCAAACCTGAGAACTTTAAAGATCCCACCCGTTCCCTGCTAGTTTGGTTCACTTTTTGCATTTCTTTCAGTTCAAACACCAAAAATCAAATGAGCTGGGTTTTTGATTCTCTTTAGTTTCTTGGTTTCTCAGTACTTGAGCTGCAAGGGGAATAGGTCAGGATTATTTCCACATGACCCTGAAAAACAGTGCTTTATCAAAACTGAATCTTTTTTGTGGGAAGGTAGCAGTTCCAACCTCTCTCAGGTAGGGGAATGGAGGAAGAGAACACTGAGTGGGCTGGAAACAACAGCTGGGGGCAGTGCACTGTCCCAAAAGCTTGGGCACCCAGGGACTGCCAGCCAGCAAGGAAGAGCTTTGCCTGGAGCCAGCCCTGCTGGGAGGGGAAGCAGCAGTGTCAGCTTTCCTGTGCCACTTCTCTCCACTCCCTTCTTTTAGTGGTTAGTTTAATGGGAAAAGAGAGTATTTGTTTTCTCCCAGATGCTGGATGCACAAATTGGGCACCCTTGTTTTATCTGTTTGTTTTCAGATGCAAAAAGTTATGAATGTTTAAGGCTTTTTTTCCCCTTTAAACCCAAAATATTAAGGATTCTAGAGATTGGCCTCTATGTAGGTAAGATGTGCTTGAAATAGCAGCATATTTGTGCCTGTTCCATAATTCAGGTATAATTAATGTGGAGACCCCACAGAGCAGAGAGGGTCTGTGGGCACATCTTCTGGTTTTGCTTCTGTTTATGTCATGGCAAATTTTCCATATGCTTCAGTAAAAACTGTCTTGAGCCAGTTGTTTGGCTGGAGAGGATTTTCTTCAAATCAGCTTGCTTCAGAGCAGCACGTGTCAGGACTCCTGATAGCTTTATCATTGTAGAGAATGAGATGTTTTTGCATGAATGATTTGAAATGGAAAAGATTACAACATCTGACCGAAAAATCAGAGACACCAAGAAAATCAGGGCACCAGGCATGTTTCCATGGCCACAGGTTGTCTCTGCCCGTGCCGGTGCAGCAAGCCTGCCTTTGTTTCTCCAAGATCATTAAAATTTTCCCAATGCAAATATTCACAGCAGTGGCCAAAAAAGCATCAGACCCCTGTGCTTGCCCAAGACCTCTCTCAGACACAGCAGGAAAAATGTGTGGTGCTGCCACCAATCTCTAACAACTATGTATTTTAATACTCCTCTTTTGAGTTAGTTGATGCTCCAGGCCTCAGCAAGGGCTGTTCCCTGGCAAGCCTTAGGCCTCACTCATTTAATGAAGGTGTTTTCAAGGAGAAAAAAAATATTTATCCCCATTTAACCATTGTTCCGAATGTCTTCAGAATTATGCTTGGTCTTAAAACCTGGGGCCAGCCAAAATGTGAATGTTTCAGGAAATTATGTGCATGGAAAAGCACATAGTCATAAATCAGAGTGTTTTCCAGTTTTTGCCGTAGACTGCATGGTTAGTAATGAACATAATGGGGAAATTAGTTAGAAAATTAGCAGTTAATTTAAGGATATTTAAAGAGTGTGTGAAACTACAGCTTGGGAAAACTCATTAAGTGAAATGGATGTGATTCCTTCTCCCCTTCCACTGCCTGAGCAGGATTTTCCCCAGTAGCCAAATCTGTCTGCAGGTCTCTTGCAGCAGAAACCAGGCTCCCGTGCTGCCTTGCCATGGCTTCTGCCCTGATCAGGGGTCCCTCAGCCTTGTGAACGTCAGGTGGCTGCAGCCTTTGCTGCAAGAAGAAACCCTGCAAATGTTGCAGAAAGAAACACTGCTCGGAGAGGAGTGCAGAGTGGGGCTGGGAGGGGATAATGAGACGAGGTAACCAGCAATGTACCAGCTCAAGCAGAGCAGCAGAAAGCCCCGGGTGCTGCAGCCCTGGTGTAAGAGCCAGGGACGGAGCGGGGCAGCACCGGGCAGGAGCAGTGGTTTGCATCCCGTGGGATGTCTCCGTAGCCTGGCTGCCCCACGCTGCCTTGGTGTGCATGCAGAGGGGCCCTGGCACTGCAGCTGTCCCCCAGCATGCTTCTGAAGGCACAAAGGAGTGTGGATCTGCTCTGTCCCCTACCCAGGAAACCCAGCAGCAAAATGTGAATATCAGCTTTTTGTGCCGAAGAGGAGATGTAGGCCAATGGACTTGAAAACATGGCATGATTTTATACATGGAAGAGCAAAAAAGAGGAACAAAACACAAGAGCATTTGCAAAGACAGAGATGTGTGCTGTCACCTCATCAGAAGTGGCTTAGAAGTCACACACTTAAATTCATATATCACTGATGGGGAAGCACTTTTGAGCAGACAAAGCCATGGCTGGAGGCAGATCACTGGGTTGCGAGCAAGACTTGTGCTGGCTCCAACGCTGAAATGTGCCTGTTCTGCTCCTCAGGGCTCTTGAGGGACTGCAGCTGACTCTGCTCCTGCACCAAGACATCTGCCCATGGCACCTGCACGAAGAAAAAGAAATTACAGGGACAAACTTCTTTTTTATTGCCCAGTGGATCACTTTTACATATGAAATCTATAATCTTCATCACAAGTAACCACTGCCTTTGGTGATATTACTAACATAATAATCTGTGTGCCGTGCAAGAAAGTGTGACCAGGAAGGGACAGGGTGCAGACAAGGCAGGCACAGGCGAGATGGGGTAGTAGCAGGAGGGAAAAAAGGGCTGGACTTTTCACATTCTGGCTGGGGCAGTAAACTTAACGGAATGGCAAGCCCATAAAAGTTTCACTTCTTTCTGGAAAAACATCTGAATTGAAACTTCACACCTGGCATGGGTTTTCTGCATGTCACAGCCTCCTTCCGCCGCTGCTGGGGAGAAATAATGCAATTTTGG
This sequence comes from Daphoenositta chrysoptera, assembly GCA_013397915.1. Taxonomy (NCBI): domain Eukaryota; kingdom Metazoa; phylum Chordata; class Aves; order Passeriformes; genus Daphoenositta; species Daphoenositta chrysoptera. The sequence goes on along the minus strand of VZRO01001568.1, from coordinate 143,288 downwards.
GTAATTCCTGGTGGATTCTACTTGTAGCACAGACAGTCCCTCGTGCAGTGTTACATTGCTGCTGTTCATGTTGCTGTAGTTAAGGTTGTACCTGTGTTTCCATTAGAACCCTTTTAATCTGCAAATTTATGACCCAGCTGTAAAAATTCAATCCAGACTGAAACTTGGCATAAGCAGTGTTCACTCTCCCATCTGTGGAAGGGATTTAAGCAGGTACATCCCAGTAATAACCATCTGAGTTAGGCTCGTAAATTTGGAGCATGATGACTGGTGAAAAAAACTGTGAGCTTCTCAGTAGTCCTGCAGTTTGAAATATTTTATGTCTGTGGTGAAACTAGTGAAAAGCAGCGTGTTTGTATTCAGTCATATAGCTGTAAATAAAGAAAAGGGTTTGGTTCTTTTTGTGTTTGCTTACATGCACAGGCACATGCATTTTCCTTACCATGGCAAGATTTTGATATGAGTGGCAAACACTTGAAAATCTTCCGGGTCTTGCACGAAAGCAGTGCTTGATGTTTCTCAAGTAGGTTAAGAAATTATATTCGTGTTGGTGCAAATGGTAGAATTTATCTATTGATTGTAATAGAAAAAATTAGGGAAATAAGAAGACCAGATTGTTTTCTTTTGGTTGAGATTTTTTAAAATTATTTTTCTTAAAATACTGTAAAAACTGCAAAATTAGTTTTATTCACCATTGCTTCCTCCCATTTTAATTTTCTTTTCTAAAAAGCTACACACTGCATATGCCTGACCAGATAGACTAGTAATCTTATCTGATCCAGCAAATCCTATTTCCCTTTGCAGGTTTGTGGTTTTTGAAAGTAATTCTGTAATTTGAAAAAAAAAACAAAACTCCTTCATGTGTTTAACTGAAAATTTTTAGGTCATTTTTCCATAATGTGAATACCAGAAACATAATGATTAAAGCAGTTTAGTGAGACCAGACTTCTGATCTTCCATGTGTATTCACAGAGAAGCTTTTGGGAGGGTTTTGACACAATTTCAGAAGTGGACTGAAGTGTTATCTGCATGGACTAATGCTGGGCTGTCGATGAGTTTGTACCTGCAATTCAGGAAATGTCAGGAACCTGTAGGTATGGTTTGTGAATGAGTTTTGTCATTTTGAAGGAGAAAGGGGAGCGCTTTTAAAAACACCTGTTCTGGAAAACCTTGTCTAATGTTCATCTGTAGAGTTCAATTTCTAATTATCCAGAAAAGCAGAGTTGGATTCAGTAATATTAAATCCACTTTACTACAAACTTTAAAATTTGGGTATGAGATAAAGAGGCAGATGTGGAAATTACCAGCAATTGCTAAGGACCTGTTGAGGTCTTTTATGCTTTATGGCATTAAAGTGGCATCAAATCACCACTTTAGATCTGCTAAAGGAGAAGTATGTCCTAACAGTCAAAGCATGCAAAAGGCTTGTATAAGTGAGTTTTATGTGAGCTACCAAAAAAATAAAAAAAAAGAGCAGGAGTTTAAAGCAGGGAAGAAAGTTGGAGAGGTAAACTGCATTGTAGAAAATCTGGAAAAGCGTAAAAACAATTCAAACAGAAAGAGATCAGATAAACAGCTGAATCTGGAACAGCAGAAAAGAAACACAGAAAAATAGGTAAAGCAAACTTCCAATGAGCCATGAAATCTGTTTTCCTTAATTTTTCACAGTGGCCTTGAAACCTGATGTCAGAGACTCTATCTCTGTTCTTTCACTGATGGCCAGAAATTGAGGTTATGATGACCAGATCGTTTGGTATGGCACAGACATTTCAAGTTAAAAGGGATTGCCAAGACTCTCAGTTATGACACTAAAATATACCGCTATTTCTAGTGCCAATTTTCAGTCCCTCCCTCATGCCTCCACATTGATTTAGGCAACAGATGCATGAAAAGCAAAGCAACATTCAAAATAATCCCTTAGCTGAGGCTGGGGGAAGGCTGGCTAGTGGGCTGTAGCCAAAATTCCTTAAATGTTACAATGTTTTACATTTCTAAACGTAAAAACTTTCTTTCCAATGTGAGGTACCAGCCAAATGTCTTAGTTACGGTATCTCAGAGTGAAAACTGGCATGTGGCCTCGTGGTCATTTGTGGGTATTGACAGATTTACACCCTCGAAGATCAAGTTAAACGTTGTCTGTTTCTCCATCTCCCCTAACTTTGTCAGGGTTTTTTTTTCTCTCTCAGTTACTATTTGTCAACTTAAATCCAGTTTGCTGGAAAAATGAAGGCTCTTCACGACCTGGCTCTTCAGGAGCAAATTGCCTCAAATTCTTTCTGCTAGCCAAGGTATTTTGTAATGCATTGCAAAACAGCGGCAGGGTTGCTCTCCTTGCACTAGATGTACTTTGTGGGCTAGACACTGAGGGCAGTTTTAATGAGGTCTTGGTGTGCTGGAGAATTTGTCTCGGCCAACGACTTCAGGGAGATTTTCATCCCAGGTCCATGTTTGTCTAATTGCTCTTCCTACCCCAAGGAGCAGGGCCTGGCTTTTCCCATTGTGGGCTGCACCATGTGGGGTGTGGCAGCTGCTCAGGGAGCAGGTTCCAGAGCTGGTGTGCAAGTTAAATGCTCTGTTCCTGACTATTCATGGCAGCTTTGCACTGTGGTGGTGGATTGCCCGTTACACAGACACACTGAAATTCACTGTCCTGCTTTTCTCTCGCTCATGCTGTTTAGCTGGTGTAGCTGTTGGTTTCTGCATCACTATTGCATTTCCCCAGGACCACCTTCAAACAGGCGCTTCCTCCAGAAGACAATAGTCTTTGTTCCTTTATCAGGGAAAGCTCTGAGGGTCTGCAGCACTGTTTGTGCCAGCAGTGTCAGAGAGAGCCCAGTGCAGCCTGTGAAACTTATGTCAGCTGGGGGAGCAGGGGTGCTGGGTGAGGCCTGGAGCCCTTCTCTATCTACAATATCATAATTACAATTGTTCTGGGTTTCCTCCTTGTTGAATCTCAGCAGTGCTGGATGTTTAGTGACACTTTTTGAAGTGAGGAGAAACAAAAAAAGCTGTCCTGTTCTGGCCAGCACCTGAGATTGTAGTGATGCTTGTAAGACATACAACCTTTCATACATATACGTAGACACAGATGCACAAATATTTCCTTCGTGCTCTATTATGATGATGATATCTATGGAATACAAGTGTGTTCTCTTGCTGTTTTGCTGTGTTTACTCCTTCAGCTCAGAGCTGTGCAGTAGTTCACCATGGCAGTGAACTTGGCAAAGACAGAGGAAAAGAGGCTCCCAGCCTCCTAGAATGTATTGTCTACAAACAGTGACATATCTTGCTTTCAAATCCCATACCTCACTGAATTGCTTGCTCCAGATTGCCCCCACAAAGCTGAAAATCCTTTTTACAGAAGTAAGCAGAGAAGATAAGGCTGACTTGCAGGTTTTGATCCCAGTAATCCTTTGTTTTATGCAAAGGCTTATTTTTGCTGTCTAAACCAAAGTGAAGAAATGCTTGTTTAAACATTTTAAATGAATAAAAATGGCAGGTGTCTTTATAAGCCCGTTTTCCTTTAGTATTGTGTCACAGCCTTTCTGCTTCTGTTTTCACTCCTTGTCTAATAAGACTGTGAGTGATAATTCCTCCTTGCTACAAATGCACATAAGTATGAATTTGTGTTAAGTACATTTGCTGTGAATTTACATAGGGAAAAGGTCATTAATATTTCTCATTCCTCTATACCTCATTCAACTCAAAGATTCACACCCCTGATTCTCTTCTTCTCTCAGAAGGGGCCAATAATTATATCTGATATCTAACTCAAAGTGCCTTTACCTTCACCTGATAACTGATGGACAGGCACTCAGATGTGTTTTAAAACCACCTCTTTGGAAGTGCAAAAATGTAATTTGCCAAGATCTGGTCTGGGTTTTGAGTTTTTTGGCCCCAAAGCATGCTACATGATTTGACACACAATGTTCATGTATTTGCAAAGCCTTCCAAGATTCATTTTGTGAACTCCTGCTGCTTTCAGTGGGATTTTTGCTCACAGATCAAAGACTGTGACCCTTGGAGAATGTAAGTGCTCATATTTGGGTACTCCTCATCCTTCATTCCTTGCACAAAATAGGAAGAATAAAGGCTGTGTTCAGTGCTGTGGTACTGCTGCATTTGCTGTGGTATGAGGAGCTCTGTCATCTCTCCGTGTGCTTTATGGCTGCTCAGAGAAACCCCTTCCCTGTCCAGAGCAGTGGCAGCACCCAGCCTGGTGTGAGCCCACCAAAACCCTCTCCTGCCTCATGGCCATGTCATCTTTCCATGCTGTCTGGACACCCTCCAGACAGAGGCTCCACACTCCCCACAGGACCAAAACTCCTTTCACAGGAGGTGTGGGAGATGGGTCTTCTGAAGGAAACTCCCCATGAGCCACTGGCTCCTGCCCGCCCTCACCCGTGGGGAGCCCGTGTCCCACCATGCCCGGCTGGGAACAGGAGGTCTTGGCAAAAAGCCAGGTCTAGGGGAGGTGGCCAAAGGGCAGCAGAGGAGGGTTGGAGCGAGGTGTCTGAAGGGGGTGGTAGGGAGAGAGGGGTTTGTCCTGCCCCTCAGGGTGTGAGGGACATGAGTGCCGTGGGTTATCTGGTAACAGGGCTCACCTTCATCCCTGGCGAGCTCCGCTTCATCCAAGGATTTTGCTCCCTTGGCCCCTGCGTGTCTTTACAGTTGGAATATGTGTTTAGGTAAATCAGACGCCCTGAGTTCACAAATACAGGGTAACTGTTTGGAGAGGAGAGGAGGGAGAAAATCAACAAAGGCCTTTGATATATTGAATGTCATCTGTACGTGACACTCCAAGACCTTCAAATACTTAAACTAAAAGCCTAAATATAATTTAGTTAGTAAAAATATACCTTAGTTATAATAAAATGATAATAGTGGAACTTGGCAACCGAGCAGCTAATAAATACTGCACTTTTGAAATGTGCCTGGGATCCAAGTACATACTCTTTTACTGTGTAGTTAAAGCATGTGGCAGGACATGCTAGACCAAGATTTTCTTTTTGTCTTTCCAGTGGAAAACTAAAGTTCTTTGTTTAAGTGATGCCCATTGGGATTTTTTTTTAAGTAAAACAAGGAGCTAAAGAATTCCATTCCCTTTTGCCAGCTTTTTTTTCTTCCTTCAAGCCAAATTATCGATTAATGGGGCATTAAATAACAAATACTGCCTAGTTAGAATCATACACTTTTTTACTTAAGCTCTTTCAATACTTTCTTATTGGTGCTTCAAACACAGCTGAATTAAAAGATGAGGTATTTTATTAGGAAAATATTACTACCCTTTCTAAACCTTTTTGACCTTATAAAAATAAAGGTCAGTAATCTGAAAGTCATTACATTTGCATACTTACCCCTATTTCTGAGTTTTTAAATGAAAAAAAAAAAAATCTGTACTCCTTTAAGGTCTTCTTCCTGAGATTCATTCTTTGCCTTCCTCATTAGCTGTCTCCATTTCGGTACCCTATCGTTTTGCCAGCAGAGCAGCCAAGTGAATGCTTGACCATATTTTTGTCTGGCTCTAGTGAAACCGTGATCTGACATTACAATACTTTTCTTTGGGTTTTCCTTCTTCCCCCAGGGAACCATACTTCAAGGGCAACCTGCTTGTCCAGCATATGAACATGTGGAAAATCCACTGCTATGCACTAATGATTTTCAGATGGGCAATTGTTGCTGAAAATCATCCCAAGAGCAGCAGCTTCTCCATTGTAGCACCTAACCACTTTGGGATCACGTTGCTTGTAGCTACTCTGAAATAAACCCTTTGCATTTATGTATAGGGTGGTGACATTTGCTGCATCATACATATGTGGTGACAAAATTTAGGGGGAAAGGAGGTAAAAGTTACAGTTGTGGTTATTTTTTGGCCATTGCAACAGGCATCAAAATCTGACACTTATTTTAGATTGAAAATATAAATGTAGGAAAAAGTTGTACTATGCCGAAGATTCCCAACAGCAAGGCAGAAGTACCCTAAATTCTGTCCACAAATTAATAGCTTTCGAACTTGTGTTTTAAATATTTACAAGGAGACTTGTCACACTCTGGAAGAGAGAAAAATGAGTTTTAAGTGTTAAATAACTTCTATTACTGTTCTTAGAATATTTATTATTTTTAAACAACTTTCACTTTTAATCTGTAATTAAAGCCAAAGTTTTCTTTTAATTTTAAAAGCTTGTCCTTGGACTAAAACAACATGGAACATTTTTAAACATTGGTCCAAGCTGCTGTAGATACATTTTATTTAAACCACAGAGCCTGCAGTTGGATTCCTTGCTTTGCCAGATCGGCTATGAACTGTAAGTGTGGCAGTAATGATTGTGGAGTCCTGGATGCTTCACTAACAGTGAGGAGGGTTGTTTTTCTGGAGTTGTTCCTCCCTTTGGGCCCTATTCATGAATGACTTAATCTCTGTCTATGATCAAATGTCATGCAAGTTACTGTGCACAGAAAAATCAAGGAATGCTTCTCTTTCCTGCGTTCCTTACATGGAATTGCTGTGCCTGCCCAGCAAGCAGTTGCAGAGTGGTAAGGGTGGGAAGCAAGCAGCAACAAAAACACACAGAGAAAACCACCAGAAGTAATATAAAAAGAGTGAGACAAAGAAAACAGAGAATATTTTGTAGGATCTGGTGTGCAAGTTGGACTGAGCCGTGCACAGACAGCTCCAGCTTGTCCAGGCAACACCAGCTGGAGGGGAAACTCGGCTTTCGACTGGAGAGTGTTACAGGGGCAATTCATTCACCATGAAAAACAAAAGTGTTCCCCAGTATTTTCTCTGTAGTGTTGGCCATAAAGATGATTTCTAGTGCCTGTTTCTGTTAGATTGTTTTGTCCTGAGTAGCAAACATTTACTGTTTTGATGGGCAGATCTCAAGAATTTCAGGGAATGAATGTTTCTTAGTCTTTTTATCCTCTTGACCTAATTGCTTGTGTGGTAATTCTGTCCTTTCACAGGATGTTACACCACTTCATTTGAAGCCAAGAGAAAGACTTTCATTACTAGTGATATTGATTACACAGTGCATGCCATGCAAGGAACTTTCCTTGTAATGTTTCAGTATTTTGTTAGAGATCCAGCAGAATACCGGGGTGAAGTGGTGCGTAGTTGTCTCCATATTTATACAGGCCTCTTCCTTACTTTTTAAGTTTCAAGAAAGTTTTCACTTCAGTTAGGTGCTGTTCTCAGTTAAGAGTGAAGAAAGGACTTATGTTATCAGAGTTGTTTTTCTCATCACCAACACCCTGCAGCCACTGCATGAAATTCTGTCTGTCTCCGTGCCCTTGTGTGAGGACAGATTGCTATAGCAGGACTCCCACCCCAAACAGTCACTGGTGGCAAATGGGAAATAACTTGACTCAGGTGCTGAACTCCTCCAGCTGTTGATGGGAGTTACACTTGTTTGTCCAGGACAGTGACTGGAATAGTCGTTTAGTTCTTTTTGAGATATTTTCCATCCCTTTAGTACTGACAATGGACTTAAAAGATGTAACTCTCTTTTCAGGTAGGTCATAGCTGGAGTATCATTTTAGTTCTGGAAGGGAATAGATACAAGAAAGGAGGGGGATTGAAGGGAAAAGTAAAAACTCATAGCCAGGAAATAAATACAGGTAGGAAAATAAAGAGCAGAAACTTTTGGAAGGGTGTAAAGAGAAGGTAGTGCTGGGACAGGATGCGGAAAGGGTGATGCAGGATTAAGGACAAGAACGAAAAGGAAAAGGAAAGAAAAGGGATCAAAGGGATGAAGGCAAGAAGATAAAATACTGACGAAGCAGGTATGGAAATAATGGTAGGAATCTGGAGTGTAACAGGGAAGGTTTCTAGAATAAATTAGAGAAGTATAGGAGATACTAGCATTTTTCACAGTCCAAAATTAGAAGTTTGATAGTTTCCTTTTCAAAGTGTTTGAGAAATGAGGGTAGATAAGCATTCAAGATACCGCCAACCTTCTTGGAAGGAACCTTTGAGTCTAATTACCATGTCCTGGCATTTTTTTCCATGTAACACAGGCTAAGAGTAAGTACACTTCCAGAAGAGGGTATGACCTTGCTTAGAATACAAAGTGAATTAATCCAAACTGTTGCTCCACAACTTAGTGCAAAAACGCAACTTAGTCTGGCACTGGGAAATACTCTGGTGCTGGTGGCAATGGTGGTAGTGATGGAGGTGTCTGTTTGTGTGAGGTGTGTGGTTATTAATTTCCCAGTCTCTTGGTGCATCCACAATCCCTGACTAAGCTGGACACAAAAGTATAGAATGCTTCTCATACTTTGGCTTAATCATACCCCATCCAGACTTTGGCAGATTCCACCAAGACCTGTTTTGAAAACTGTAAGTAGTTTTCAGGCTACTGTGAGACAATTTGGCCAAGTGTGGAGGCTTCCTTGGCCCAGTGTTCTTGAAAGTTTTAACTTCTTTTAGGTCTGCTCCTTTGTTGTAAATTTTTCAAATCAGATATTCTCTTTCAAAATTTTTCAAGTCATCATCCATAAGTTACAGAGAGAAGTTTTCTTAACCTAATGCATAGTTGGCTGGGGGCAGTGTCTTTGTGCTCCTCTGAGACGAGCATCTGTCAGTAGTGTAGAAAGGGCATCACCTGGGATGGACTGATAGCTTGATCCTGTATGTCAAAACATGCATTCCTATACAGTTCATGGTATATATGAACCTAAAATATGTCATGCCAGATCTGATAATTACACATATAATTTTCAGGTTCAACATAAGGTTTTGTTTCTTTTTCCCCCATCATTTTTTTAAAGAAACAGAATTTATCTGAATTAAAAACATGATTGGTGATGGTGAGTGGGTGGTTCTGTTTACCCTGCCACATTATATAGTACCACTTTTACTCCTTGTTTGGATAGCAGTCACAAGACCCAGATATCAAGCTGTGAAAGTATTTTTCTTGCAGCAGCCTTTCTTTTTTTGGCAGGCAGTGGCTTTGGAGATGCCTCGCATTTTGTCATGTGATTGGACTGCTGATGAGATTTCTGTGCTGCCTCATTTTCCTGGATTCCATCTGAATTAACTCTTCTTTGGGTCACAGTCATCAGCACACTTCTGAATGAGTGGGGCTTTGCATCATAGTGTAATGAGCTCTGATACTTAATCTCTGTAAGGAAACACCCTGTAAAGAAGGAATTTGCTACATTTGTTCCACGTGACAGAAATCTGTTTTCTGTACCTCCAGCTGTCCACATTGAAAACACATTCCTTCTTCACAGTAATATTCCTTCATGAAACAAGGGAAAATGAGGGGAAATGACTTGTATGTAATCATTCCATCTAAAAATATTCAGCTTAGTCTTGTAAACAGATAAACTAGTTCTTTGTAAACAGGTCTCCTAATTTTCTTTAAAATGAATATTTAGATGTTGTATTAGAGAAGCTGGGTACATCAAACACATATGGTTCCTACCGCATCAGGGACTTTCTTAATTTTGATGTTCTAATTGAAGAGACATTTTTTAAAGCATGCTAACTTTACAGAAACTAATCTATCTGACTCTGTCGGGTCTAGGCTTTATTATTCCATCTATCACCACACTCTGGAAACATTTTCCACTTTAAATGTGCAGCAGTAACAATATCCCTCATGGACTTTGAATTGCCCTCAATACTTCCAGTGTGTGATGTGGAAACATGGTTTGGGGTAGTTGATATTGGGGAACTGACAGGGGGTTGCTTAAAGGGGAGAGAATTAGGAAGAGGCATCAGGGAAGGAATGGGAGTAGGGACTATAATTTATTCATAAGTTTTTCGCCTTGTTCATGGATAATTTATAACACAGAATACCCTAGACTAAATAGTATCTTTAGCTGTACAAAATTTCTATCCTCATCAGAGAAATACTGCATGTCTCCTTTAAAATATAAGCTATTCCATAAATGTCACAAAACAACTATTTCCCTCGGATAAACCAAAATTTCAGTTTGGCATCCAATCTGTATTAATTTTCCCTCCTACAAATAACAGGCAGAGAACTATTAAGTTTACATTTGAGGTAGGTACATTTGAAATAGAAAACACATTTCTGTCTCAGGCAGTGCTGGTATGGTTTCTGCTGCTGTGGGCTTCCCCTGCAGGTGCATGCTCTGCAGAGAGCTGAGCTGTGCCTCTGTGCTCGCAGGTGCTGATGGGGTGGGTGTCTTGTAGGACTGGGTTAGAGCCCCCTCTCCAGCAGCCCCCTCAGCCCTTTGCACTGCACGTGCTGGCTCTGAGCTGCTGCAGCCAGTGCACCAGGTTTGCCACTGACTTGGGTCTGAATTCTGGGTAAATCCACCCTTCCCAAGCATACAGAATATTTAACAATAAATTGCCCTTTTTTTTTTTAATCCACTAACATGTACAATATAAAGTCCACAAAGGTCATAGAGGCAAATTCATTTATTAAATGGAAATACTTGGGTCCAGAAACCATTATGAATCATTTTGGTGTTTTAAGTTCAGGAGGCAGGATAAATTATTCCAAAAATAATGGTAGCCAAATGTCATTCCCTCCAAACGTTTGTGTAATATCTATTTATCTGTGGGCAGATGACTGCTATGTATAATCAGAGGCAGACTTTTGTCAAATTGAGACTAAGTAAACACAGCTGAACACAAGCAAGTTGAAGTACAATTTTTTGAGTTCTGCCAGCACTGTTATGACCTTGAAAATGAATGTTTTTTCAGAGCAATCTGCTTTCAATATGGGAGAATTTTTAGTGTTTCAAATTAGCAAGTGTTGATTGAAAATTTGTTCTGTTTAATTTTAATATTTTTGTCCAAATACATGAAAAGTGTGTATTTGTCCAAAGTAGGGCATCCTTTCTGCTGCTTAGAAGGTAGGGATGTTTTGTACAGAAGTGTTTCTTGCATGTAACTTTGAGAAAAAGAACAAAGTTAGAGCTGTAAACTCATCTGAAACTTCATTTTCCTTTTTTTTTTTTTTTGTGTTCTGTGCAAGTAAATGTAGAATTTAGGCAGTAGATTTTATGCCATTACATAGATACTGTTTTCATCATTCTTGAAAATAGGACTCCTATTTATAACTTTTGCCCATTTTTCTAAAGTTTAGTATCCTTCTAAACATTTTATACAGACCATGTTTTTCTCTGATACCCAAAAAAAAACAAGTCTGATTTTATTGCCAAACAGTACAATTTAAATCTTCGTTTTAGCATGTGTATTTTCTGCTTTTACAGTACCAGTCATTAGAACAGAGAACATTTTGCTCCCATGATTTTAAAGGTCACAGCATTTGGAGCTTGGAGAGGCTTTGGAGAGAAATCAGCAAGGAGTCCTGATCAAAAATTTTGTCTTTCAGTAATTACAGCAAGTGAGTGTCATCCATTGCCAATATCTGTGTTTCAAGGCGCCTCTTTCAAAGGGATTTTTTTTTCCATTTTAAGTGCTGTATAGAAACCAGCTAACATGCCAAACTCAGGGGTAGGACATGTGCACAGAATTGTGGCCAGGGGAAACTTTCCCAAAGTCTTTATGCTTCATATTCACAAGTCATACTTCCCAGTCTGCCTCTTTGTGGGGCAGCAATTACCAATTTCTACCCAATTCTTACAGAACAAGAGTTTATTGCCAGCAGTTGAACATACACAGCACCTCATATTTGATGGATTGCTACAGTGTGACTTAGGCTTTGCAAGCCAAGTGCCATCCCAATGGGTAGTCTTGGATGTTTTTTGAAAGAACTGCAGCAAAGTCTCTTCTCGCTTCAGTTTTCTCATCCCCTATCATAGCAGAGAAAGAAAAATGAGCATCCAGTTGGGAATGGGGAGGAAGTGGAAAAAGACAGATATGATAGAAAAGACAACACAATTGAGAAGCAATTTTGATTGAGAATTGCAATCACTGGCTGTGGCTATGAACATTCCTATATGTTCCTATATTTTGTTCTCTATATGGAAATGCGGATTTCACGAAGCAGAGGGTGTTTCAGCCAGGCCTATCTGAACAATGTGGTTTCTAAACATGAACCAAATCATATGGAAAAGTCCTTGATGCCTGGGTTTTTAGACACTTTGTTGTTTCTTCTGGGCAGCTCCTCCTTGGAGTCCAGGGGTACGGATACTCACAGTGTCAGTGTCCTGGTTTGTGTTCTGGAATTTCTGCTTCACCACAAAGGCTAATGAGTCTTATAAAAACAAATATAAAGGAATGGGGCAGGTATCATCTAAGCCCCCAAAGTGGGCCTCTGGGTGTTTGAAGGGTGCAAGGCAAGTACTAATTGCAAAGCTTAGGACCATTCAGGCAGAACCCACCTCGTGTTGTAACAGCTTGAGGCAGCCAGCTGTGTTAGAGGTGTGAGAGGAAGGGAGAGGGTCGCTGCAGATGGGGCTGTGGGTGGTCCGCAGCCTTCAGGGGGCTTTGAGCAGCTCTCAGGATGCTCCCACCTGAGACAGGAGTTGCCTAGGAAGTGCTATCCGGAGAGTACTTTTAAAAGATTTGCTGAACCTGGAGTTGCAGTTGGTTGATGGTGTCTGCCAGCACTAGCCAAGCCCTGCCTGCGAGCTGGGGGAGCCACTCCCAGTGGTGCTCAGAGGGGCTGGTTTTGCCAACACCTTGCAGGTTTGTTTGTCTGAAGTAACATGTTGGTGCCACCCAGCTAGGCTGGTGTTTGTGGATCCTGATGAGTCTGTACTATCAAATACAGCATTTGCTGCTGGTGCAATGTCTGTTTGCCCATTGTTGGAGAAGGACAGGAATACAGGCTCTGTCCACACATGGGATTTGCTGTGTCTGCTTTGCAGGCCCTTTGCAGATCCCCATAAACTTCGCAGACTGTGATGTATAGGCAATTGTTCTATGGTAAAGCTTTGGCTCACGGGCAAAAATAAAAAAATCCTGCAAAATGAAAGAAAAAGCCTTTGTTGTTATAAAAGTGGAAACAGAAGTACTACTAATAATAGCAGCAAGTTAATTAGAAAACATGAAACAGTTCACAGAGCTTAGAGAGTTTGTGCTGTAGCTGCCTGGCTTGCATGGCTGCTGAGAATCCTCCTCTTATGCTCCATCCAAAAGCTCAAAGCCTAGAGTTGAACTGTGTTGGAGGGATCAAAGGATATCACTTTCTTTAACCATAGTTATTTTCTGAAAAATATAACTGTTCTTTATGTCTGGAACCATGGCTTCCTGTCTTATTGATTTTCTCTATAGAAGTAGAAATTCAGGATCTTAATTCTTAAAAGTCAGGTGAGAAAGCGAGGCTATCTGTACAAATGTGAGATTGTTGCAGATGCTTAGGAAAACATCTAAGTAGGTCAGGGAAGACCCATAAAAAAATTCCCTAAGTGTGAATTACTCCGAGACAATTTAATTGCTCCTCTCCCTGAACAAAAAGTTCACAGTGATTTCCAACAGCATCTGTGTAAGGAATTGCGTTCTATTAATGTATTGTATTTTCCAAATTTTTATTCACATATCTATAGCTCAGTTTCCCATTGCAAACCTTGTTGCATAAAGGGGCTTTTTTAAAATTTATGGTAACATGAGGGAAGACCAGTTATTATACATGCTAATAAGGCTTCTGAGCTTCTTTTAATCTATAGAGCTTCCAAATTAATCAAAATTAATATTTTTCAAAGTATGTCAGTTGATTAAACCATAGATACAATATGGTTTTAACATAAATACTTATGTGTGCTTTAAGTCAGATACAGCAAACTGTTGCAGGAGAGAATTCCCCAGCAGAAATCTCCTGGCTTCCAGGAAAACATGTACGAGCTAATGTAAAACAAATAGTAGTAAATATGACATTATCGCCTTCTGCACCTGACTTACACATTTTTGAAGCACGTTATCTCTGTGCCAACCGGATATTTTTAAACAGTATTCACCGTGTTTTGGAGGAAAATGTTACACGGGGCTATTTTAGATACCACTGTCTTTCATCTTGGAAGCTGATAGCCAGCAATTCAATTAGGTTTTAGAGGATGCTATTGGCTTTAACTGCTTTTAGATCACATCCACTGGTCAATGTGTTGGTGCCTTTTTTGGGAGAAATATGTTTAATACCTATGGATAGTACATATTTTCTGTGGTAATAATACACTGTGTGTCAATAATTCATAATTTTATTAGTACAAAGGGAATTGATTACTTTTTATCACTCATTATTTAAAAGATACGTATTATTACTGTCACAATTATTATTACTACTATTTTAGTCCAGTATCTTTTTAAGTACAGCTTCCAGTGGCTAGTGTAGCTTTTTCAGGTGAGAACTGTTTGCAGTGATCTCAGAGAAGCAGCATCTTCACTCAGAGAAACAGCCTGAGTGTATTGCCTGCAGTTGAAAAACTCTCTTGTTTGAAAGCCGATCTGTTTGCCTTGAAATGCTGTGGCTTAGGTTCCTCCACCCTTCAGCAATTGCGTCTTTGAGAGCTGCTCTTCCCGAGACGAATGGCGAAGGGTTTGAATGAGCCTCGTTGTTATGCAGCGTGTCCTGCAGTACGGGGAGCCGAGCAGAACAGAACTAATCTCGCAGCACCACGGAGCGAGCTGTGCAGAGGCTCTAAAACGCTCGCAGTTGTGCTATACCGAGCAGAGCAGGCGGGACAGCGAGGTCGGGATGAGCTGGAAAGCCCTGTCTCTCAGCAGCAATGTTCGCTGCAGTACAGGTCCATTATTGCGGCGCAGCGTTGCTGTCGCGGCTCAGGCAGCGCTCTCTGCCACGTGGATACTCCATGCCCTGCTACGTGGTGCTCATTTACTCAGCCTGCCTTAGCGCCTGAGGCCCGGAGTGCAGGGAAATCTGAATCCAGTCCCTGTCTTGTTATCAGTTGACGATGCTTCCCTGCTGGTTTCTTGAAAATCACTGTCTCCAAAAGCAGCAGTATGTGTTGAATAACAACCCCCTTCACATTCAGGCTCTTCAGGTTTGGGAACAGAGCCAACATTCTTGAAGAATGATTTAGTGGCCAGTGAACATCTGCAAAGTCTGTAAGACTGTCAGAAACAGTAACATTGAAAGTAAAGATCATATCAGTAGCAATTCCCCTGTCCTGACAAGGCATTCAGTGCAAATATTTGTTCAGTCATCCTTGCTCTCATTCCTGTTATCACAGACAGTTTCATACATTTTGCCAGAGAAGCAATTCCATCTTCTTCCACAAAGCTGTCCACATCCAAGGCCTTTGCAATGTTAAGTACTGGCCTACTACTGTTTCAGACCTCCCACACGTGCTCCTTCAGAGTGCAGGAGCCTCATCTGTCTTAGGCAAAGACTCTGCAGTGAAGGGCGCTTGTAACTTTCAATTAGTGAGCATCTGCAGTGTTCAGGTTTAGCTGCTCCTTGAGAATTCAAGCCCAGTCTGGCTGACTTACTACACTGCATCATTCTCCATTATATCCCGGATGGGCTTTGAGCTCTTCTAAGCATGATTCTTCTGCAGAGTTACTGGAATTTCACTGCACTAGGACTCAAACCATTTTAAACACAAGATGATGTTTGGAGTAGAAGGAGGTGTTTCTGCTTCTTCAAAAGCTCGTGGCAAATAGGTACAACTTCCTGAATAACTTTGGGCATGCTGTTCTGCTCCAAGAGCCTTCTGCCTTTTGGTGCACTGCCTCTCACTCACTCGGTGAATAGGAAAACTGAAAACACAGCCCTTCTTGAGATACCTCCCAGTTTACTAGAATCTCTGAGGGCCTGTTTAAAAGGTGCCTGGGAATATTTAGGTTTGGGAAGAAATCCTGTAATGGAAATAATAACAGTGCAAGTTGTGGTGAGCAGGAGCATGAAGACTGCAATAGCTTCACAAGGTAAAGCAGAGGAAACAAAACTTAAGAGTTGACTGAAAAATAATGCTATCAAACACTAAAATCACTTTTGTGCTAATGGAGATGAGAATAATCCACAGACAGCTCTTTCCCCTGCAGCTCACTCAGCAGTTTCTTTCTGCTGGTTATTCTGTATAAGGTCAGGGAGGTGCGTGACTACAGCTTTCTGTGTATGTTGTGGTAATTCCTGAGGATGCTGAATAAAGGGGTTCCCATCACATTTCATGCTAGATGAGGAAAGAGATGCTTTTCTGACATATGTAACCTGGCCTGGTTTGAATGATGCCTCAAATCCCGTCTTAAATCCTCATTGGGTGCTCACTGATGGTTCTGTACCACCAAAACCATAGCATGAACGTAGCTGAGCCCCTCTGAGGACAGGATGATTGATTTCATGATGTGCTGTTCAGTGCCACTTGATACGTTCTATCTGGCCTGTTTGAAACTTTAATAAAGATGTTTTCATAAGACATCTGTATGATTTCACAAATGGATAAGTAAGGCACCAAAAACTTACAATTTAAAGTCATTTGAGATATGTAAGGCCTTGTGGATGCTCATGATTTCATGGCTTTGTATGCATGCAAAGCAACACTCAACCTTATTTGCACCTGTGAGTGCTCAGCACTGCTGAAGTTGAAAGCTCAGGCTCTCAAGGCAGAGTCTAGAGACCAGGGAATGTACTGTGGCACCTGTGAAAAGGTCAGTTAGAATGACTTATTGAGCCCCACACAAACCTGTAGCACAAGCTGAGAGACTGTCAGTCACTAACATGATTTACTTGATGTTTTGGGTCCACCTGACGGTCTTTGCTCTTCTTTTGTCCTCTTCTGGCAACAGCCTCGGAGCTGCTGTGCCATTGTACCGAGGTTGTGCAGGGAGAGGTGTCACCCACTGCTCCAGGTTCAGCCCTGGCACTACTCCATCATGTGCCTTCAGGAAGTGGTGACCACAGAAAATACCACGTGCTGTATCTCACAGTATACTTAGTGTGAAGGAAGATTGATTAGCCATTCCCATTTTTGTGTGAACATAACGTAGAAGCAGATACAGGTAGTTAGTTATATGTTTGAAAATATCTGTATCTCCTTGGAAATATAAACAATGTTTTAAATTTCACATGTAATCCCTGGCTTTGCAGGATCTGTTGTGCAACAGTTGTCTGGGTTACTGTGAGGGTCTTTTGCAGCTTACAGTCATTTTTATGGCTATTTGATTGCTGGAGCCCTGTTGATGCACTTTTCTTACAAACTGCTTGAATTTGTATGCTTATGATTGCACAGAGAGCAGTAAGTTTGGGACACTATTTAGGTATCTGGAGCTTAGTATTTGCAGAGGTGTCAGGGTGTTTAAGGTTGGATGTTAGGAAAAGGTTCTTCACGCAGAGGGTGGCTGGGCACTGGAACAGGCTCTCCAGGGAAACGGTCACAGCACCAAGCCTGCTGAAGTTCCAGAAGCATTGGAAAAATGCTCTAAGGCTCATGGTGCAATTCTTGGGGCTGGGGCTGTCCTGTGCAGGGCCAGGAGTTGGACTTTGATGATCCTTGTGGATCCAGCTCAGGATATTCTATGATTCTGTGGGAAGTGTTGTGCACATTTCAGTACCCCATGCAGTGGATGGAAGAAGCTATATTTAAAGAGACCATATTTGTCAGTTCTTTATCTTAAAGGCAAGTGAAAGAAACTGAATTTCGTCTCTCAGATAGACTTACCCATTCTTTACTCCATGTTTCTGACTAAACACGCCATGGAAATCAGTTCTGGCATTCACTAAGAAGTTCCTCCACTTGCCTGAAAATACAGCACCTTGTAATTTAAATTGTCTTTGTACAGAATATTCCATGTCTGAGCCTGCTTGGCTCCCAGGAGCAGGAGAGGAGCTGGCTCCTGCAAGCGGGGCCGCAGGAATGGGCGGCACGTTCCTCTAAATTCTGCAAGAGGCTTCTGAAAATATCCTGTGTGCATGCATTCGTATCATAACATTACACCGCATATATAGGGTCTGCTCCCAAACCCGCAGCCAACTAGCATAACAAAATCAGATTTTACTGCTGTTGTGTCAGCCTAGGGTTGAAATATGGCTTTGAAACCCTCCCTTTCACCCTGCTTTTTTAATGAAAAACAATCATGCTGGAGTGTAATAGTGCTTACCCTGGCTGCATTTGACTTTAGCTTTTTATTTTTAAAGCCTTATTTTAGTCTTTAAGAGCTCCCAATTAAACTCTTTAGATCCAGAGTGAAAGACTGAACGTGCCTGCCTGCACAACAGCAACCTTCCTGGGTGGGAAAAGGATATTTTTGTATTAAAAATAAAGAAAATTGACATAGTGGTATGTTTTCTCCCTTTATATTACTTACTCTTCTTTTTCCTGGTGAATCTTCATTTGCTATTTTGTCATTTTCTTTTTTTGTAACATCTCCCATACTCTTTCCTTTATTTATTTTTTCTCTTCCCCTTCTCCTTTCTCCTCTTTTCTTTATTTCAGCCTCCCCCTTACCTGCTGCCTAACATGGTTTTCAATGTTAACCCCTAATGGTTTGCAACAGAAGGGCAAACCTCTTCATCTGATGAGTCAGCCCAGCACGTGTTGTAAATCCCTTCCCAAATAACACACAAAAAAGAAGCCTAGATCAGATGTTCCTTTATGCATTCTGAAATGCATGTGGGAGACCATCACCAAGGAATCTGACAACATTGCACGACTCAATGAGAAACATGCCAACTCAATGAGAAAAAGTTTTATTTCAGTCAGCTTTGCAGCAAACATGAAAAGAAAGTAAAACCATGTAACCAACATTTTGTTAACAGCTCACCTCAATACTCACAGCCCCAGCTCCCATTTTAGGCTCTGCTAAGGTCTGGCTAAGAAAACAAGACTCACACAGTGCCCTGAATCTCTCCAAGGAGAACACAGTGTCACTGGACAGGGGAAATTTAGAGTCAGCTGTGACTAAACAATGAAGTGATTTACACCAGGTTTTTATCTATCTTGCTAACTCATAAATTCTTACATTCATGTGCATAGTTCAAGACTGTAAGACCATTTGCACCATGCCTACTATTATGTGGGGCTTTCAGTGCACTTATTAATGCAAATATTAATATAGACTTGCAAACTCAGTTCTCTTTTATGATTTATAAAATATACCTATCACAGTCTCTGTGGGCATGTACACTCATTTTATAAAAATCACATATATTAAAATGTAATTAGATGCCTACTCCCACTGCATCAGGCTCCAGGCTGCACAAGGTAAAAATGTCTTTGGGTTCTCAGGTATTCGGGAAAAAATTTGAATGGCAGCAGTCCTTCACAGTTAAAGCTCATATGTGAAGTTTGATGCAAGAAACAAATTGCAATGAAATGTTTTCACAGAAGAGGTTTGGTCTAGGGCATGATGGCCAAGGGATGTTTCTAGCACTGGCAAGACCCACCATGTGGATCTTAATAGAAGATGTCAGACCAGGGCTATAGCTGTTTCTGGAAAAAAACCCACTGGGTGAACAGGGAAAAATATTCACTCTAGCGGTCACTGGGAACATAAATTGTCATTATGCAGTTTGTTCATCTGAAAGGACGTAACAGCTGATGACAGGTCAGTTGTTATACTTAGTGTCCCTGGGAAGCCAAAGAGTGAGGTAACAGGGTTGTGGGGTTGACTTCATTACAAGCTGCTCTGTAGCCTCCTCCTGTAAGTAAGAATGCACTGGTAAAATAAAGCTTTGCTGAAACAGAGCTTTCTCTAGAGCCTGGGCCCAGAGCTTATTCCTGCAAGTTTCTGACAGCTTTCCTCCTCCCACCCAACTAAAGGACATGGTAATAAATCTTTGTCAGTAGAAATCCAGTACACCCCTGAGATAGGACCAGCTGTGATTGGTATCATGCACCCTCCCAGGTCACACTGCTATGCTGTGTCTGCTGCCACAGGCCATCTGAAACTCCAACAGGGACTTTCATTCCTCCACCAAAAGGTTCTGCTGCATGAGCGCTGCCAGCCCCAACCAGATGGTTTCACACAGACCTTCCCAGTCCAGGACCTGCTCTGGGCAGGAGTGGCTTCACAAGGGACAAAAGTGAAGGGATCCCATGTGGGGGTGGCCTGGGGTCTGCAGGAGATCAGCCACAGGGGCGTGTTTGGGGAATATTTCTGTAAGAGACTCTGCGGTTTGGAGTCTCTTCCAGCATGAGCTTTCCTGTCTGCACTTCTACATAATTCATCCTTAATAGGTCTACTGTCCCTGAGGAAACTGGGAGGATGGTGCAAAAGGAAAAGGGTTTTACGAGTTTCAGTGCTGGGTGGGATGACTCCTGTCTGTGTGTAGAAAGCCTGTGGTAGTGTGGGTCGCTGGCTGAGCAGTATCCATATTTACAAACTCATTTGTCTGTTTACACCAGGCTCAAAATGGGAGCCTGCAAGTGTAAATATGGGATAGCCAGCTCCTGCTTCCTCCAATTCAAGCTAGAGAAGCTGAGGTTTTCTTGTTTTTCAAAAATGCTACCGTCTTTGCACCAAGATTAAATGACATTTTTTATAAGAGTAAAGGGCCTGGCCTGCTGCTCTGGGGTACAATTTCCCCTCCCTTGCATTGCTGAGCAGCCTGGGCTAAGCCACGTTCCCTCCCCAGATGTGGGTGAATATTAGTGGTGTTGTGTGATTCATGGTTTACTTTGGGATCCTTTGGGGTAAAGGAGCTGTGTCAATGCAGAAGAGCACAGGAATATTAACTCAAATTAACCTAGCTTTTTTCTTGGAGAAACAGAGGTCTGAAAGTATTACGTGCCCTGAAATTGTGGTTTGGAAAATACTGGAGTCAAGGTGTGTGTGAGTATGTGACCTACAGAAATACCTCATCTCACCACTAATTTACTCACATATGTAATGTTCATTTTTCTTTCAGCTGCCCCAGTTTATTTCCTGTTTCTCCTTCTTTTTCCTCTTCTTGCTTGTTTTGAAAATGCTGGTCAACACATGTTAAGCCAGAGTCTCCAAAACCAACAAAAGAAAGTTCAGGAGAGGCAGTGAGAGAAACAACTGAATAATGTTGCCAATTTTAAAATGAAGATAAGTTATACAGGACCTTTTATTGAACCAACAAATGTTTTATAGTGTTCACCATTTGAGGCCAGCAGTTCTTTTTTCTTCCTCTATTTTAGGCTAGACTAAAAGATGTGTAATTCATCAGGAATCTGTACATGTTTAAGTAGCTTCAAAAAATATGACGGTCATGTGAGACTGACCTACTGTGTCTTGACTTGAATGCCCATTTTTTCCCCACTACATAATGTTCTGTACCCTTGCCCCTCTGTCTCATTCCCTCATTCACACATTCTTCCCCCTGTTGGTTTCAAGCCATCTTTGCTTTGTCAGTGTTACCTGATAACACAAAGCAGGGTTTGAGCCAGTTATTGTGGCTCAGCTTGAGCCGGATCCCAGAGTGGGTGGGGGAGCAATGTGGAGGCTGCTTGGTGCCACGGAAGGGGTCGGTCTTGCCTTTGCTGTTCTCAGCAGGGCCTTGGGTGAAGTTAGTTCATCACCACACACATGTGATATTCTTAGGTTAGAATTCTTATATCCGAAGGATAAAATGTAACCACAATTAACATTATTTAGCACACCCCTGAAGTCGTCCAAGTATATAAAAGTTACTAGTCTGGGTGCAGCGAGCAGTAAGCGTCTGAGTTGTTCTGAAATATCTGGTGCTGTGAGCTCCGTGTAGCCAGACAGCCTTTGTGCATAGTAAATTAGAGGTGTGTGATGCTATTGTACAGTTTAAGGATGGTTTGCCTGCAAGAACCCTGGGGTTCATTTTCTTTGGCTGGTCCTTTCTGATAGCAGAAGAACAAAGGAAAACATTTTAAATGTAAGAGAAATCCTGGAAAATTCTGTTTTTAGATGCTTTTGAAATGGTGAAAATATTGCCTAGGCAGTATTTTGTCTTTGGATTTCTGAGACTCATTTCCATCTCTGCTAAAATGGGACTGCAGGCTACCTTGCAAGAGAGTTGTCAGGATCAGCCAGTTAATATTTATGAGGAAATTTCATGGTGAAAAAAAGATGCCATGTATATTATTAATAATGTGAGTCCTGAGAAGTACCATGCTGTATCACAAAGCTGGTATTGTCTGGTGTCTACACTCTTGGCACTATGTCCTACAGTAAACTGTATACTGAAAACTCATACTAATGGAGAGGTATACAGCATTCCGTTGGTAGGTGATTTATAGTGACTTCCTATTATAAACAAGAGGGAACAAATATCCCGCCTTGCTGGTTTCTTTGGGCGGATGTTGAGAGCAGAATGAGACATTCTTGGCTAGGCAAAAGCTGATTCTCTGGATGCTTGCAACTGGGAGCAGAATGAAGCACCAGAAAGTGAGGTATAAATGACAACCCCTAATTTTAAATTACTGAGTTTCCATTTTCACAGTGTTTAAAACTTTCTAGTCACAGAGCAAATGACCACTGTCTTAACTGATTTCCAAACCTGTAGCAAAAAGGTATTTCTGATGTTTAATATTAAACAGATTTATTATACAATCTCAATATATGTTGAAAGCCTACCATCCTTTGACAAGAAGCATAATCCTTTCTGAGACACTACAAAACACCTTCAGCAGCAGCTTCTTCTGGTTTCAATTACTCAATATGCTATTGAATGCTACTGTTGCTTGTTTAGGAAAATTATTTGCGCTGGCCAGTTGTATGCTGTTGAAATGTATTTATGTGTGTATGTAGTAGGGTAAACATCATTGTTTAACCTATCCAATGAGTCTTGGGAACGGTGTGGAATACAATAATTCATCAGCCTTGGCTTTCCCTAGAGTCACTTGACACACTGATCTAAGCTTGGCAAGTTTGTATGGGTTTAATTTTGTGTCACAGCCTGCCTTGATCCAACTATTGAGAGACCCACACTCTTTAAGAGGAGACCAGAGGTGCTGCCAGCAAAGGTGTGTGAGATTAAAGGTAACCACGGTGCTTGGAGAGAACAGCCCTGGAGCAGCCTTGGTACCTCAAGGTTGGTAAAGTGCTGCTTCTCATGTAGTAGAGAGAAGGTCATGAGTGGAGTGTCCATCAGCACTTGCTCCGGGGTGAGTCCTCAGCTGAAGTTACTCACTGAGATTCAGTATGTTCCATTTTTTTTCCCATTCCTTCCATCCCCATTGCCAGAGAGGTTACCCAGCCCCAGTGACATTTCCTTATTGCCTCAGAGAGGAAATCTAGGAACATGTTGTGTGATGGTCAAGAAACTGAACATTATCCATTTTGAGAATAAAGTTCTTTGATTATTTTCATGAAGCAACCTCACGAAAATGTTGCTTTTACAGTTGAAATATACTGTAATTTATCTGCAATTCTTGTGCAGATACCTCAAATATCAAAAGCTTTAATTATCAAAATCTTTAATTAGTAGTTGGGAGCAGAGCAGATAGATTACAAAAGATGAAGAAAGAGCAAAATATTGGGTATGACTCACCATTTGGGTTTTTTTTAATACATTTGATGACATTTTGTCATCTATATCCTTTCTCTGGTCAGTGAAGAGTCAAACATGACCAGCCATTTCTTCCAGGCTGAGCTAAGCCATTAAGGCTGTAGTTTTACCAGCAGTGTACTAAAGCTCTCTATATAAACATAGATATGAATCATAGATATACTGAATATCCAAAGGAGAGATACGGTCCTCCCCTCATCCAGCTCTCAGCATATCCACATGGATGATAATGCTGTGCAAGGACAAAAGTGTGAGGAAGGGGCCATAGAACAGAACCTAGGGATTTGGCTTTGCAGCAGCACTCAGAGACATTGGACTGCAGTGTTAAATGGAATGGCTGAAACCACTTCTTGGAGGACATCTCTGTTGTTTATGAATGGAGTCTGGACAAGTAAAGATACAAAGATACATGACTTAGATGGCAGATTCATGGCATGTGAAGTGAACCCCACTTTTGCTTTGAGTCACATCAGGTTGGTTTGATTGGCAAGATGTCAAGGAGAGCATAAGGAAAGGTCTTTGTCTCTCTCACTGTGGTTATCCCCAACCAAAAAAAGATGGTAATACTTACTTCCTTTGCTAAGGGCTGTTCAGACACATGGGAGCTGCTTGGATGCTGTGATAGTGCAAATTGGGATATGCTGTCAGAGGTTTGGTGTAGCAGAAAAGGATTTTTGGCAAGAAAAAGGGGGCCTGTGCTTTGAAATGATGGATTTTCATACTTCATTGCACTAACATGCTTTTAGAGCAGTTATTAGCAAGAGCTTTTCCAAATTATCAGTGATTATTTTATTGTAACCCAGTTTTGAGTTTCTTGGACATAAACTATTTGTTTGAAAAAACCATAAAATCTGAACAGAGTAAGAAAATATGTGTGATTCAGGAAAAATCTTCAGAAAAGTCAAAGAATGGGCAGCTCTTTCCTCCTGGATTTTATTTTTTAGCTTTGCTACTGCTTTTCTATACCATGGGCAAGATGCTTTCTTTTAGAGCTGGCTAAACACCAGTAAAAAATATTTGCAAATACTCCTTCAAATAAACGCTGGAATTGGAATGTGTGTCACCATTCACACCTACTTCCCTCAGAAGTTTGTACAAGCAATTTTTTTGTTCATAGGAAATATTTTCCAGCAGCAAAAGAAACTGACAGATGCTTGAGAGAATTGTATTTATATCCAGGTTTGCTCTGGCAATGATGTTCTCTATTACTTGCCATTTCCATTTCTATACCTACTGACCTATTCAGTCCTAAAACTCTTCTTGAAAATTGTCTCTAATTAAAAAAACAATGAAGTAGACCTGAAGAATTATTCATAGCCAAGTACAGCATGAAGAAGGAGAATTTTTGTGTCATTCAGTACTTCTTTCTGGATCAAATGTTTCTTTTTTTCCTTGGTTCCTTGTCCTCTGCATAGGCTGGACTTCCCCTCTTGAATCCCATTCAAACATTGATCTGGGAGAGCTTAAGAGATACTGATTTAAGACGTGCACTTTTGGAACAAAACTTAAACCTTGGTCACCTGTGAGCATTTATTTATAAAGCTGTTTTGCAAAAGGTTGGAGGCCTGCTAGATCAAACAGTTTGGCAAACAGCTGATCTCTGAAATTACAGCTGGTCTCCCTGCGTTTCTTTAGTGGGACTGTGGTGTCCAGCATTCACTTCCAAGTACTGTGCAGTGCAGCTGAGTTGAATTATTGGTTGTAGGAGACAATGGGCTGCTGGCCTATGGTGGGCAAGGTTGCTCCTAAGTGGAGGGCTACCCAGAGTTATTCCACTGGAAGCTCTGTTTAAAGACAACATCAACTTTTAACTAATAATCTGATGGAAATCTAGCAATAAGGTTGATTTGTATTTGGGAATCTGGCCTCGCAAAGGTATGCATTACTTTATGAGATTTATGTTGTGTTTAGAGGGGTTTTGGGTCTTGTAGCCATTAGTGCTCATGCCGTTGCTGATTCTTTGGTTTGACTTTTTTGCATAGGTATTGCAGTTGGGCATCGGCTTCTTGCTCCTCTATAATGTATTTCTGTGTCGGGATAGCAAACCCACTGAATAAAGTTTAAACATCTCTGCCTGGTAAATATTTCTGGCTTTTCTGGGACGTGAGGACTTAGTGAATGAACAAATATGACTCTTGATGAGGAGGTGCAGTTTATGCCTGTGATGCAATTTCGTCTTTGAGGGCTGTTATCCAGGTGTGCTTGTTACTTGTGTCCCTCTCAGCTGCCTCTGTGACTGAGGCACTGCTTGGGCAAGGGGCGCATCAAAACCCACACACATCATGTGTGCATGGCTGAGAGTCCTAATTTTAGTGCATACTGGAAGGCATTCACTGAAGGGAAATGAAGCTGATTTCTATTTTTAGGGTTTGCAAATCCTTATGTCTTTGGTATTTATGTTTTGAAACACTGCCTCTATTGCCCTGCAAAATGTAGGTGAACCTTCAAGAACAGCTACACCTTCAGCGTAGCTTTCTCCAGGCAGATGCTTGCATGAAGCTGGTCCTTTGTATGTGTCAAAGCAAAGATTTTATTTTAAATCTGGTATCAATTTTGGAATAAACCTGGTGTTACTTTTCAATATGCCTATTCCCTGAACATGCTTGTTTTTAAAACTATTAAAATAAAATAGACTTTTTTTTTCCTGTTTTCAGAAAATCTGGAGAATGGACCAAGTAAGTGTGAAAGGTGAGTAAGGGACTTCATAGTTTTCCAAAACTATTGCTGTTACTACAGTTTTCCTGATACCATGTCGCTGTGTAAGACGTGTGTGTAAATATTTGTTGTTGCTTGAATCTAGCGCAGCTAACAGAAAGGGGTCCAGCAAAGATGAAACGTACTGGAAGGAGATCAACGCAGCCATGGCCCTAACGAACCTTGCCCAGGGGAAGGATAAACTGCAGGGAACTACCAGCTGCATCATTCAGAAATCATCACATATATCAGAAGTAAAGACTGTTAAAGTGCCATTAGTTCAGCCGTTTTAAGAGATGGGTCCTCTTTCTTTTTCACATCAAACGGACGTTTTCCTCACAGGATTGGTTTTCAGCAAAATCAGATTCACAGATATGAGGAAAATGTGGAAAACAGGTCCCCTTTTACAGAATGGTTAGTTAAAAAAATTAAGGTCCCTTCTGACCCAGTTGTTTTCATTGTATTAAATGAAATGTTCAATTGCTTCTATAAAAGTCATGTAAATTATAAAAACCCTGGTTTTAGCAAAACATTAACTTATTTTATGTTAATCAAAGTGCGCATAAGATGTTTGCATTGCTATTACAGTAAGTGCCTTGCTTTGAAAAAATAAGCTATAACGTGGGCATAGTACAACAGTGTTATGCCTCAAAATGACAATGCCATAATGCTTAAACTTTGTATATTATTCCTAGTGGGCTTAAGCAGCCGAGGGCTAAACACATTACTGCTGAAGGCCCTGGAGAGTTGTGCTTATTTGACTTGTACAAATTGACGAGTCTTAATGAAATTGTTACATCATTCTCACTCTCTTTTTTTAATCAACAGTGTTATAAAACTTGTACAGTATGTTTTGTCAAAGTGACGATAAGGTTGTTATGCATGTTTCTTACCTGTATATGCAGTATATTAAAATACCAAAATAATTCCTTTGAAAAGTGCAATACTCTAGAACACACAAATTTAGGAAATAAGTTAATTGTTCAGATTATTTTGAACTTATACATATGCTCTCAGCTGTGATGCTCTTCAAAGATTTCTAGTTGAGAAGGTTTTAGCCAGACTAGCTGTAAATTCCAGTTGAATTTCTATAATTTTGAAGCTTTACTAGTGACTTACTGAAGTTTGATAGAAGTAAAATTGGTTTCTTCTTGTACAAAACTAGAACTATAGTGCCATTCAGAAATGTTTCCATGGTGGAACTTACTACTTTAATGTGGTTTAAACATTTTTATTTTGTATGTACTGCATAAATGAGGACAGTTGATTGACATTTCACATTTCAAAGAAAAGTCTGTAATATAAGCTATCAAAGCCCAAACCAGAATCACAAAGGGAACTGAAACATTGAAAAATATCAGCATTTAAGGCAGGAGGGTTTTAAGAAGATACTAAACCATGCATTAAATGTCGTGTCTCTAAAATTGACTGCTATTGAGTGTAATAACTATCATAAAATCAGGTTTATTTTTAAATTTTATCTGGAGGTGTGCAAGTTATTCTTAAGTCATATAACAATAGTCTAATGAGGTTTACAGTGCTTGAATAAACAGTAGCAAACACAAAACCAATCTATACTGAATTAGTTACAAAAAACTGGAAAAGAGCTGATTGTTGCTAGGCTTTTGATTTTTTCCTGTGGGTATCCTGTCAGGTTTTTTCCTGCTTATCCCTTTCCTTGCTTCTCTTTATGGTGAGCCATCAATGAACAAGACAAGACTTTAGTTCTGCTCCTGCTGAGTTTAATGGCAGAACTCCCACATCAATGGAAGCAGAACTATGCTAATGATGTAACTAACTTGCAAATAGAGGCTGTTTCAGTTGCACTAAAATAGTCAAGACACATTGCAAATATCAGCCTTGGTGTGACTTCTTAGGAAACTTCTTGATGTAACATAACGTTGTTGGTTTTATTTAGTGTACAATGAAAATTATTTGATATGAAAATATTTTGTACATATATATTTTTACTTTGTTTTCTAAATTGCTGATTTGCATTGACTTAAAGTGCCAAGCAAGAAATGTATGTTGTGACTGTATGAACAGTTGAAGTATGTTTTACTGACTTGCATCATTATATGTCTAAGATTCCATGACATTAATTTTTAATACTTTACTGGATTTTGGCATAATAATGTGAGTTTATAACTAATAGCAGAGAGTTAATACTTCACTTTTGTTCATACTATTATAAGTTATTCTGGTATTAAATATTTTGTGACAATAAATTCATGGTTTTGACAAACTCTTCTGTTAGAAATATTCAGTGTTTTTGTCTGTATAAACAACAACAAATTTTGTCATGTGAAAAGAGTACTTTTTGGGACTCCTCTGAAGTAAAACTGGAGAAGGCAAGCCATTGTATAAACAACTTGTTAATGGTTCTCCTTTCCAATGATCAAAGCACAAGAATAATCTGTAAAACACATCAAGTGGGTTTTAAATTTAAGAAATACTTGGCCTAATTTCTTGTTACTGTTTCCTTTAATTTATTTTTTTTTCTACTGCTGCTTTAGTTTTCTGAAAACACAAATTCTGATGAATTATGTGTGTGTCTTTTTTAAATATAGAAAGTCATGATCAGTGCTGAGCCAACAGCTAATGAAAACTCAGTAATTATTTATGATATTGGAAAAACAAACATTATTACTATTGCTCTTCTTTGTTTCAACATATGTAACCATTTTAGTAAAATAAATAACTGCAAACAACATTTTGCTGGTTTGAATTAAATATTCATTTATCTGTCCTTAGGCATTTGTATTTCTGGTTTCCTGTAATAGTCAGGGTTTCCCTGTACTGGGACACAAGCATGTGATAGGCAAGGACGAAACAGAAAAGTTAGTGTGATCATACACCTTGTGGTACGTACCTGTGTGAAGTAGTTCAGCTCATCCCCGATGAAAATGACTGCAGCAAGGTTTGAGGAATGACTGCTAATGACAGCATGGCATGATGATAATAAATCCTCCACACTGAGGAGGTGCAGGGGGAAGCCATAGCTAATCACTGACCCGAGTCACTGGAGAAAGTCCATCAGTTGGGAAAGACTTTGGTCATTTAGGTATTTTTGGGACTACAGGCTACATTGACCTACATTACCGTGTGTGGATGCTCGGCTGTGGAACCTCAGTGGAGGAGATGCAATCAGCCCATCCAGAAGCTCAGTGCTCATTGTAGAGAGCCCAGTGCAAGTGATCTCTTAACTTTTGTGCCTTGGCAAAGCTGCTGCACTTGCATGAGAGGGGTGATAGCTAAGATTTGGTGGGCAATCAGCAATTCAAGGTTTTATGTCCTGCTGATCTATGATAAATATGTACTGCTGCAACACCTCTGGCCATCCAACATGTCAGTGGAGACCTGGATATTCAGCTGATATATGAGTTCGTGAGGGAGTATGTACAGCCTGACTTTGCTGTTGGGAATGTGTAAAAACACCTACATCTTAATGATGCTAAGTTACTTGGCACCTACTTTGTACCCAAGTCTGACATGAAGACACCAACTCAGTCTGCTCCCAACTACTCTGTCACATCATTTGCCAGAGCTGAGCACTCACAAATTCTTATAAACCACTGAGTACGGGGAGCTCCAATTTTCACTGCAGTAGTTAGAATATACATTGGGCTCAGGATTGCAGCCTTCTCTCCTAGCACCGCAACAACTGAGCTATAGTTCTCACTTTGCAGCCTCATATCCTCCACTGGTGGCCTCATGTATAAATATGTGTGCCAGGTGAAGCATTCCACCAGGGAGACTGAGAGCAAGTCCCAGGACAACACACAGACCATTTTAAGGACATTTGATAACTTGGTGGCTTAAGTTTCAACAGAGTTTGGCAAAGGATGGCAGCTCGGCTTGGATACCCACCCACATGCAAGTGCATAAGTAGCCACAGCACTATGAGCTAGAAGGAGAAGTTGGGGAAGGAGGTTGATAATATGTCTGTATTGTGAAAGGAAGAATGGATTTAGCTTTGGCTATGGGAAAGGCTATGTGGGCTCAAACCCATTTCTTCATTATCTCTCTACTCAGATTTTCATTATGTTTCCTGGTTTTGATGAATTATGTTTTTATCTACCTAAATTATCCATCAGTGGAGATCAACAACACTAAATGTGAGATGCTATTACAGGAAGCAGCTTTGATTATAAAAATAATCATGAGCTTCTGTAATTCACTGTACTCTTAATGCTCAGAAAGTCCTTCTTTTTACACCATGTCATCCCCAGCAATAGGAGAGAGTGTGGGAATTGTTCTGCAGTAGTCAAAAGGGGCCCTGCACCAGGGAAAGGACTTGGTGGCCGCCCTGGGGGATGCTCTGAAGTGCCTTCGCTCCCTAATTCACCACAGTGAGTGGTGAATGAGGAATCACTGGCATGAGGAATCACTCAGGGCCAGTCAGGGAGCATGCTGGTGGGGCACAATTCACCCTGCCTCTACTAAGGCACTGCCACGTAGTGGGACTGCAGCCACCAAGCTCACATCCTCCTTCAGGAATCCTTCCAGAGGCTTTCAGGTTCCATCATGCCTCTGTATCTTTCGGTCTTGCGGAAGTCCTGGGCCATATTCCCCACACGGCTTCTAAGGGCTGGAGAAGATGGCTGTATCTGCTGCTGGATCCCCTGTGTGGGGTTGAAGATGAGAGCATGTGCAGCTGTTCCTATCATGTTTGACTTTCACAGAATCACAGAATAAGCTAAACTGGGAGGGACCCACAAGGACCAAGTCCAGGTCCCATCCCTGCACAGCACCATTCCCAAGAATCACACCATGTGCCCAAAAGCATTGTCTGGACACTTCTTGAACTCTGTCAGACTTCGTCCTGTGACCAAATGACTACATTGTCTCTCAGGTGTTCTTCAATACCCCCCAGAATAACCTGCATAACTTTATCAGGCACTAGAGTGAGACTGACAGGCCTGTAGTTTCCAGGGTCTTCCTCCTTGCTTTTCTTGAAAATTGGGACTATGTTCACCAGCTTCCAATCAGCTGGGACCTCTCCAGATTCCCAAGACTGCTCAAAAATCATCAAGAGAGGTTTTGCAGTGACACCAGCCAGCTCTTTGAGGATTCTTGGATGAATCCCATCAGATGCCATAGATTGGTAGGGATCCAGCTGGAGACGCAAATCCTGCACAGTTTAGGGGTTGCCTGGGAATTGATAATTCTTGCAATCAGGGTCCTCCAGCTCAGGGCACTGAGACCCCCCTGGTCCACCATCTGTGTTGAAGATAGAGGCAAAGAATGCATTAAACACCTGCCTTTTCCATGTCTCTCCCTGTTTGTGAGGTGAACATCCCCATCCTATAATGGGTCAATTACAATGGTAATAGTTATTTTTGCACTGCCTATTACCCTTAATATATTTGCAAAAATCTTTTTAGTGTCCCCCCCAGTTCTGGCCAGATTCAAAGATTTTCTCACACAAACCAACTTTTCTTGCTGTGAAACCCCATGTTCTGCTATGAAACCTTCAACACAAGTGTGCTTCCATTCAGTCCTTGGTGTGACCACACTTTCTTAAACCTGAGCCCGGTACTTGCAGGAAAATAGTGCCTGGACTTGGCACAGACTGAGAATACCAGATCCTCCAGTGTTCCACAACCAGCTTTGTAGTCCAGTGGGCACCAATTCAGTGGTCACAGTGACAGCTTTAAGCATGACAGCCCCCTGTTCTCGTTCCTGTGCTCCTGTGAACAATCTGTGAGACTCTTGGAGAATCAGAAGGAACCTCAGAGGATTTCAGGATCCTAACCTAACAAATCGAAACACTTCTGAGGGTCCGAGGGCCAAGTCATGTTTCCATGGCCAAGTGCAGGCAGTTGCATGCCTACTCTGAGCCAGCTGGACAGAAACTTGGGTAACCAAGTTTGGCCTCAAGCCTGAGCTGCTATACCATGATCCCCCATAGAGCAAGAACTGGACTCAGTGTGGTGGGAATATGTCTGTGCAGCTTTGGAGTCACTGATTGTTCTGTGTCTTATTCACAATGTCCACAAATTTCTCTGTGCTTTGGTGCAGTATTTCAAAGAGGACAATAACACAGCTTCGTGTGGCTGAGCTGTTGTGTGTAGGAGGGTGTTGGTAGTTGGAAGAGACACCCCTGCCCAGCCTAGTTAGGTAGGGCAGGAAAGGAAGATGAAGCATGATGCAAAGGGCTGAATTGCCTGAGTGCACTGCACTAACACACTGCAAGGGAGGCTACAGGAATCCAGCCTTGATGCCAGTTCATGTTTTACGAGCTGATTTGCAAGTGCCCGGGTATGCTTGATTCTCATTAGCAGCAGAATTGAGACCCAAACCCACAGCTTTCACAGTGCTGGGTTCCTGAGCCAGTGCTTAGGTTTGGGCCCCATCTTGAAACTCCTCTTGTTTAACAAGAAGGGAGGCGGTTGGCTAAAATACAAGTACCTTGCGGGGGAAAAAAAATGAAGAGAAAAGAAGTGGAAAAGAGACATGAATGCCTAATGCAACAGAAAAAAATAAAACCCCAAACCTCCTTAATGTTGCTGTTATGTCAGCTTGGGTTATTGGCAGTGGAAGTGGTTATTGGCAGCGGAAGTTAGACCTGGCTCAAGGCTAATATAACTTGTGCACCTGACTTTTTAAAAGGAGCTGAGATCTGGTTTCTTTATGGATAGGCTTTTTTCGTTCATGGTATTGGTCCCTTCTCCAGATTTCCTTAACTTTCCTTTCAGCCTGCTTTGGACTTGATTGTCCTTCTATCTTCCTGCCTGCCTGAAAAGTCTCCTGATACATGCAGACAACAATGGGATCCTTCATGCCAAAGCTCATTCTCCTGGCTTTGCAGTTTCTAGGGCCATGTAGGCGAAGAATGTATGATTCAACAAGCTGGTGTTCAGTGACAAAGTTTGGTATCTTCCATCTCACAGTCCAGGGCCAATGAACATATGAAGCCTCAGGAGTGTGGAACAGAGGCTCTTCAACCAACAAGCTCACCATCTATCACTTCACTCCTAACTACTACTGCTTTTGGCTATCTTAACTCCCAAAAGGACTGTCAATTTAACCATAACTACCTAAGAACTGCCAAGTCTCATTTTATGAGCTGCTTTTGAGAGTTTAGCTATTTAAGGCTGATTTTAAACAATTTTTATTGGTACTTCGTGGCATGTGCCTGATTTACAGTGCTGTAAATAACCACAAATTAGGGACATTTCTTTCTTTACAGTAAAGGCACATTATCTTGAGTATGAGAAAGATAGTTTGTTGGTAAAGAACTGGAGGGCAAGCCCTTTTCTGCCACAGGCTTCCTGTGTGAGTCCAGGTAAGCCTTATCCTGAGTTTGGTCCATGCAGAAAAGGTGGCTCTTCCCTGGGGATGTTGTAAATACCAGGGAATGTGGGATGGGGATCCCATCTTGAGATGCCCCTCGCTGCCATGGTAAGAGACAGCAGTGCTGTTTCATAAGTGACACACTCCATTTGATGCACTTAAGGAACTGTAGGTATCTGATGCTAAGTGTAATTTAAAAATTCATCTCAGTCACATGTCCCAGTGCAGGCATCACCTTCTGCAGCACTTCCATCTCTTCACTGACTGCAGCAGGAGACTGAACTACTAAGACTAAATGCGCAAATATGACACAGCTAAAGTTGGGGAAGACAATCCACACTCCCAAGAAACAACAAGCCATTGGAACCCACACCACGAAGGCTCCTGGTGGGCCCAGGCCACCACTACTGACCTCCCTTTGCGATATCAAGTGAGGAAAAACACTGAAGCACATGGATAACCTCATCCTAGGAAGTGTGGAATGTGTCTTTAAGAAAGACTTCTTGCTGTCTGGGAATTCGTGGATGTACAAGTTCAGGTGTAAGATAAGATGTTTCATTTAGGACTGTCCCTGTGACTTGGGAATATTCATCAGGGAAGTCTGATTTTCCTCATATTAACTGGTGCAGGCATGAGAATCTTCACTCTAAAGAGTTTAAAGCTCTGGTTTTGCACCTTTTAAAGAATTTTTATCCCAGATCTGAGACCTGGAGAATATGCTTATAAGGATCAGAGGAAATCCAGAAGTCAGGCAGCACAAAGCAACCCTGCCCTGTGTTGTCAAGGTGGGAAAGGACAGCAGACCCACAGACACCATGCTGGGGTCTTCAGTGCCCTCACTGCACTGCACAAATGGGTTCCTTTTCAACAGTCAATTCCCTATTCATGTTTGCTGCCTTCACACACAAAGAAAAAATTCTATTCATAGGGAAGAGTGAGAGTGGTTAACTGAAGTACATGGCTAAATGCTTTGGACAGCACTTAAAACGTTAATCGTAACTTTGGGAATCTTCTGAAATGGCCACAAAATATGTGGCCGGATTGTTCCAAGTACTCAGTGGCAGCCAGTGTAGTCATGAAAAATGGTCAGCAGCATGTCAGCTAAATCTTCGTGAATTAAATGCCAGGTCAGCAAATTGGAAACATTTTGTGGAACAGGACAACTGTGTTTCATTTCTTTGGATTTCTTTTAAGAAGTCTTGGAGATTATCGAATCCCCAATTTATTTTTTTTTTTAATGAAGAAGTCTAGTTTTTCAGATTTGCTTTTGTTGTCTTGAAGTGTAAGATAATTACAGTGAAAAAGATTGAAATCAACACCAAAAAAGAAATAATTGAAACTTACAAAAATACTGAGGCTTCCAAATTATGTTTACTGACTTTTTTAAAATGTTGTTTTGGCTATTTGTCTTCATTTGTTTATGTATTTACACTTTCTATCCCTTTTAAAACAACCAAAACCAAAAGTTTTATGGTCTCAAAAATATCTACAGGCTGGGAAAATACATTCTCCATAGTTTCACTGAAGAACTTTTACTGCCCATTGTCTTGAAAACAAGAGCACTTTTGCATGATGACCTGTGGGTATAAAAGTCTGTATCTCAGTACTTCATTCGAGAGTACTAGTTTTTATGCTGAATCATTTCAGCCAGCACAGTGCTGCTTTTGCTGTAGGTCACCATTGTATCAGTGTTCTGTTGCCTTCAAAAAAAATAGGGTTTAAGAGAAACTGTGAGGCTTTTTCTGCTGTCTGGGATATTGAAAGGAATTCAGACAGAAAATGAAGATAGCAAGCACAGCATTTGCTGGTACTTCTCAGCCTTGGAGAGCAGACACCCACTACAGTAATGGAAGAATCTATGTGGTGTTCGTTCATGCATGTTGATTACAGATAATAGAGCAAGCAAGAGAAAGCAAGGGGATCAGACTGAAGAAGGCATCTCCAACACTTAAAAAGAGACTACACCAGCAATAATAAAGATGTTTCTCAGTGAGAAGTGTAATGGCAACCAAAAAACTCAGAGTGCTCCAAGGTTTGCACCAACATTTTACTGGCAGTGAAACCACATGCAAAAAAAAAGCTAGGAAAAAACCCAGCCAACAGCCAAGAGTGTCTCACCATGCTTCAAGATGTAGAACAAAGATAACCTTAGTAATTTTCAGTCTTTTAAACTCTTGACTACAGTCCTGAAGCTGACGTCTGCTAAGCAGGGTGTCTGTAGGTGGGCAGCAGGAAGGTCTTCTCAAGAGCAGCCTGCCCAGAGTGGTGTAGCCCCATCAGGCCATGCCCAGTGCCAAACTGGAAGAGACTCGGCTGGAAAGTCTGGTGCTTTTGTCACTTTAAAGTATGTGAAGTGTTACATAGTTACAAGTTGTATTTATCCACCTTCTCTCACCTTTTTATTTAAAATTCTTTCCTTTATGGTCTAAGTTCCTGGAAAACTGCATCTCCCTTACTGCTATCTCAAACAAGGCTACTTGCAACAAGTGTTTACTATGAAAACAACAATAGAGGCATTGCTGTATAATGCAGGAAATATCAAACATCTTCTAAGAAGCATCAATGAGATTTCTTTTCAGGAACAAAAATACAAAAATGTTGCAATCTTTTTGAGATTTCCTAATGGGCAGCTGGGGTGGGAACTCTATACACGATTTATAAAATGAAATATTCCCTGTATCTGTTTCACGAGGACCTGTACCAGCATGAGAGTGGGATTTGGTGGTACCTGGATTTACAACTTGAAACCAAATACAGGCATATGGAAACATTATTATGTAAACTAATACTGAGCTGCTTCTTGCTGCATTCCCTCAACAGCAACAAAATAGTAACATGGAAACCAAAGGCCAAGTGTAATTTTTTAGCTTGTTCTGTGAGAATGAAAAGAAAACCTGTTCCATGTAGAACCAGGAGGAGTCATTACTTTTTCATCTGTGAAGTCTTAAATGTCACAGACCCTGGGCTGAACTCTGCTTTCATCAAAAGCAATGGAGCTTTGATACTGGTTTCCACTAGAGCATGAAAGTTCCCAGAGACTCAATTTTTCACCTTTTACTGAGAACCCTGGCAACGTAGTCCTATGTCTTGCTTTCAGTAGTTTGTTCTGATGGCTTCCCTTTGCTCAGGTAGGAAGTAAACTTCAGAGAAACTGCAGCTCAGACACACTGGGGTGCTGGTGATTCAGCACTGCCCTGACCTGCGGCACTGCTGCACCAACCCCGACAGAAGGGCAAAGTGTTCTAAGATGCAACCAAGTTACATGTCTTCTACCCACTTCTCCAGGCCCTGTAAATCAACCAGGAAACCACCAAAACAAACACGAGGCTCACTTGTGCCTTGATCCTGGCCACACCTTCTTCACAATAGCGGGGCAGTAAGAGGCACAGCTTGATCCCATCCCGTACTGCAGGATAGGCAGCTCCATTTCTGGCTGTTTGCACTGTACAAGGGTGTCAACTGATCCACCAAAACATGTGCTGCCTAGCTATATAAGGGACAAATTGTGGAATTCTAGACAGTTGGCTGACATCTCAGGGATTTGCAGGAACAGCCAGTCAAGCTGTGCACAAGGCAGGAAGGTACTGAAAGTAACAGTCAGCATGAACTTCTTATAAACATATCACATAAACCAATTTGATTTCCTTCTGTGACACAGAGCAAACTGCATGTATGGAAGATACACAGTAGATCAGACAGCTTCTGGGACTCTAGTTAGACTTCTGGCAACATCTTATATGACATTCTTATAAATAAGCAGAGGAAATACCATGGAGCTGAAATTACCATTGAGAGTGTGTAAAAAAAATGGAAAACTCAGTGAAGTTATTAGGGATTCACTGTCAAAGTGAAAGTATCCATCAAGGACTTCCACTGGGGTTTGTCCTGGGCAGTTTGTGTTCAGTATTTTCATCAACAGCTCATCCAAAGGAATAAAGGAAAGGTTCCCCAGCTGTACAATATGTGCTATTAGCTTTATACAACCAGTTCCTAGGGGGCATATAGCCTGGAAAAGGCGCCTGGCTGCTGCTGCTGGGACGTGCTCCCCCTGCCTCCACTGTTCTTCATGGTGGTCTTGAGCAGACAAAAAGTGTAACTCTTGCAAGACAGAATCCTGATACAATTTTTTGTTGTCAGCTTGGTTCTCCTTGCAAGTGTATCAGAGGCCAGGGTCAGAATTCTAAATTACCTCGATACATTGGAGAAATGGCCTGAAAAATAACAGAATTCATCAACTGTATTGCAAGGACCTGTGAACAAAAGTGATGAGCTGCACAGAGCGTGGTGAGGTAGTGTCTTGTTTTCCTTAAAATCATGACAGGAGTTCTGTAGAAGATGAAGGCTGATCAAGATGATCCAAAACTATTCTGTTACTGTGAAAAAAGAAATGACACACTGAGCTGTATGTGAGGGTGTTGGACTATATGATGTGTAGTTGAATGTCTTCTGCTCTGCTGAGCTCTGTTGGGGCTGCACTTACAAGAGATAAGGGCTGACTGGAGGCACCCAGTTAACATGCTAGGAGTGAACATGTTCTGGAAGGGAAATCTGATTGATCTGGGGCTATTAAGTGGTGAAAAGATAATGAACTTCAGGTATATGTGGTCAGCAGAGACACAAAGGGAATAATCTCTTCTTTGTACAGTAGTACACTTGAGTAATAATGGGTTTTAATTGCAGCAAAGGAGATGGTAGGTGAGTTCCTGGGTAGGACATACCAACAGAAGGGGGATCAGATAGGGAAGCACTGGAATACGTATTCTGTGAGGGTAGCAGAATTTTTATCAATGAAGCTTTTTAAAAGAACATGTTAGAGATGCATTAATCAGGAATTAAACAGGTATCTTTGATCCTACTTTGAGACAGGATGGCCTCTCGAGGTCACCTCTCCACCCTGATTTTCCATTTCAGCAGTCTGCCTTATAAACATGGCATGGTCTGTTGCTCAATAGATGGTTAAAAGAGTGAATAGCAGCTGGTTTATTCCTCTGTTTTTGTGAGGTGTGTTTACATTCCAGGCATAAGAGTGGAGGGGAAGGACAGCAAGTTCTGATCCCACCAGCCAGCCAGCAGAGGAGACTGGGCAGCCATCCATGGGCGGCTGTTTAACTTTCACAGCCTTTCAGAGCCTAACATAAGGGACAAAGGTGGCGCCCAGATGGAAGACAATAGACTTGAAAAACATGAAAGTTTGACAGAGAGGGATGTGCATTTAATGTTTGTTCAAATTGCCAGAAGAAGAAAGCAAGGAAATTTCCAACTAGGTGCAATGGAACAGCCCCTGAAGGATCTGTAAGTGCTTTTGGCCTCCACAGAAAATACTTGGGCAGAAACCCTCCAGAAGGTATGTTTGTTTTGAGCAGAACCTGGAGTTCCTGCACAGAGCTCTCTGAAGGCTGTGTTGCAGGATTATCCCATATTCTCTCTACTCAATGTCATGGGAGACTGAATGTTTTTACTGTTTTCTGGAGCTTGACACAGGCAGACAGACCACAAAGCAAAACATGGGAACAGATCCTATAAGCTTCTTCAAATAACACTAGCTCCAGAGCATCTGGTGAATGCTGAGAAATTCTAGTTTCACAAAAGATGCCAACAGGGGAAGAAATTATTTCACAGTTTGCCTCAAGCTTCAAAAGGGGTTGCTGGACATGTTAACTGGCACCCTTTTGGACAGGCTGGTTTGTGGTCACTGCTGCTAATGAACAGGAAAACAAATGCCTGTAGTCCAAGCAGGGATTCACACTCTGCACCACAAAGCCAAGGAAATTGCTGCCAGAGAATCCCCAGAGCTGCTCGGTGAGTGCACACAGGCTGGCAGGATGTGTGAAAAAACATCAGGAATGTTCCTTATGTGACGGTGGATCATTCAGAAGGAAGACTGCTTGGAATGTAAAGGTTTGGTATATTGCCTCAAAGGGACACTTTGAATACATTCCTAGGTATGAGCAGCTCACTTCAGAAAGAAACTAGGGGACAGGGAAATGGGGAAGTAGGAGTAGGAGGCAAAGCAAAGTCAAGCTATATAGCCTGACAAAGCTTGACAAAGATGAAGACTGAGCCAGAAGTAGAAAGGGAAAAAGTAAATCAGAATTTAAGAGTCTTGCATACATTCATTATGATAAGGGTTTTTTTGCAAGCACCAGCAATTCCATTAGCCAAAGAGATACACAGTCACTTTTGATACAAAAGAGACAAGAAGTTTATTACCATTGTATCAAATCCAGTGAATACAGCAAATTCAATCCCCTTTCTCTGCCAGCTACATGATTCACAAGGTGTTCACTAAAAAGACTGACAGTCCCCCTGTTTGTCTGTGCCGAATAAGCTATTCTGGATGCAAAGAATTCACATATATGGACAGAAATGTTCAGGAGGATGATGAAACCTGAAATAGATCCAAGTACAGCATAATAGAAACAGGCTTTGGCTCTCAAGGTAGGAAAGAAGAATATCAGAGGTACTGCTAATGGGAACTGGTTATTAAACTAAACTACTGATCACTGGAGGATGGAAACCAGTCAAATGCCCTAAATTGGAAAGATCTGACCAACATAATAAATTACCTGTTAGCGACAGAACATGAATTCCTCCCTCTACCTGCACCTGGTGCCAGGGATTAAAGAGACACTGATTGTCATTTGCCAATATTTCAGTGAGACTACAAGTCTACTTCTTTATTTAGACCAACATCTATTTCCTTATATTAAGATTCTGCTCCTTTAACAAGAGTTGCAAAAACTGACTTGTGAAAACATACTTACTTAAGGAAATGGCAGAAATGTCTCATGAGATCCTTGCAGGAGCAACGTATAATGCTGATACTGTTGTCTGTCTTTTGGCACTAACTTTTTATCAAATGGCTTTTGAGAGGTCTGCCTGGAGAATAAAGTATTAACTCCATAGTCTGAATAAAAGATTGTGAAACATTAAGAATTAGAACATGTCTTTTCAGAAATTACAGTCTGATTGTATGTAAAGACAGTATTTTTCTCTATTTCTTAGAATTGCCAGACCAGATATTTTTCAAATTACCAGCAAAAGCAACACAGCAGTGGATATTCCAGTTCTAAACAATCATTATTATTGATTATTTGATTATTTTCTTTGAACTGAATTAAAATGCAAACTTCATTCCTCATTCCTTCAGGTTGGAATCAACTCTGCCCTTTAGACTAAGGGAAAATGTGAAGTCCTAAACAATCACAATACCTTTGTCTGCAACTTTTCTCCCTCCCTCCTTGCACTTCCCAATATGTCCTTGCCACCTAGAAGATGAAGTTTTTCAGGGGTGAATTGGCTTTTACAGGGCCTAGCTCAATAGGCACAGGACTAAGTTATAGCTTCTTTTTGACAATGTTTATTACTAAAGCAGAAGCAGCTACTGAATAAAAATAAGAATAATCTTGAATAAGAATAATCTTGTAGGTTTTAGGCACAATTTGATCTTGATTTATGAAGGCACTGGCTGTGCCACCCATTTCCAGAGTGGAATCTGTATTTTGTCATGTTGGGGGGAGCCAACACTTCTAAGGCAAAAAGCTATGAACTGATACTGGAACTGCTGGATAAGCAGATTTGCATTTTGAGTGCTGCTATCTTGGTAGACAAAAAGACGGTGCTTTTGAGATAACATTGGAGCTGCAGAGAGGGCCTGAAAATATAAAACCCAGTTGCGAATGGAGCCATGAAACATGAATCCAAACCCACAGCCAGCATTCACAATCCTGCTGAGAGAGGCTTTTTATTTACTTTTCCCTGCCACTGAGAGCAACAATTCATTTACTCCTTATATATAAATACACGCACACACGACACCAAGAAATATCCTGCTGATCTGAAATGCTCCCCTGGCCTCACACCCTCCCCATGGCAATCCCCCTCCCAGCCACTTCTCTTCCTCTCTGCAGCAGCACAGCCCTGGGGTACATAACTGAGAAACGTCTGCTTCAGACAAGGGAGAAAGCTTCATGAATCACCAAACAACACTTCTCAGGTGGGAAAAACACATTCTTTGTTCCTCTGTGTGGAATTAGAAAAATATGTGTAGAAGTAAAGCCCTGAAAACCCCAGGAGAGCAATTGTGCTTTTTTCGTCCTTTTTTTGTTTTGTTGAACTTATGAATTTTGGGGTGGTTTAATTAAAGTCTTAAAATTCTTTAACACTAACATTCAAATGCTTCATATTTTTCCCTTGGACATGCAGACTTTCTGTCCTCCTCTTTTTCATGCGTCACTTTTACTCTGCAATAAAACAATTGAATCACACGCTGGTACATAAATATTGGCAGATTTTTAGGTTTGCTGCTTTTTTCACTCAGCCTATTGGGCAAACAGCCTAGAAAGGCTAAGTTATTTGCCAGAGTTTGAATTTCTGGCAAACAGTGCAGATCCAGTACAAATCTCAAATCATATTTTAGGAATGCCGTGCTTCTACCGCACCTTTCCAACTCTTCTCTCTGTGCTCTAATGACTATTATGGGGAAATGCGTTCCAGAAATGTGAAAATCAATGTAGTGGGAAATGTACCAAAACCACCTTTCCACTTATACAATCTCAGTTGTCCAAGAAACACAATTAATTTGTGTTATTGAGCTGTTTAGCTCCCCAATAAAAGCTTTTTGAGTGATTATATGAAGAACCATTGGTACTGGAGACTTCATACTGAAGTAATTAATGGAAGTTGATTATATTCTGACAAGTTAAACACAGGTTTGTTTGATATTACACACACATGGAAAACACATGCTCTATTGAGCTCAGTACCTAGGAGTTTAGATTAATGGTGTTGATGAATTATGTGGAGATTATATACTTTGCAGACACATAATGGACCTGATTTTGAAAAGCAGGCTCTCATTTTGCTCCTGCAATTTTGAGGGTGTGAATAATTGCAGGTGATTTTCTAGCAGCTAGACATCTCGTTGCCTGGTGGAATTCCTTTGGGCAGAGGTCATGCCTGGTTTTGTGCAAGGCACTGGGAGGCACTGGGACAGTGCCTGCAGACAGTGAGGAACAAACCTACACTAGCGCTGCACACTGGAACCACAGTAAGCAGCAAGGACAGCTCTGTCATGCACAGCTGTGGCAGCTCAGTTGGAGCTTTCAAGAAATATGTTCTCTGTCTAAGTTCAGGGGCATGTGGTGAACTTGAGGTTCAACCCCACGACGGGAAGGAGGAAGCTGTCACTGTGCTTTCTCCTGCTGCCAGGCAGATATTGGCAACAGACCTGACACCTAGCCCCAGGACCAGCTGCTGAAGCTGTCTCCATGGGACATCACTTAAGTTCAGTCTAATATCTCAGCCTACCATGTAGCATCTTTCTCTTTAGACTCTGTCTAAAGGCAACTGAATGTCATTGGGATGACGAAAAAGGTAGTGATGAATGCTAATGTTTAAGGCCTGCAGGGGATAGTCGTGAGGTAGAAGGCCAGGTTCAAATGAATGGCTTGATTTAGGCAGGAAATGAACTCAGATTTTGGTTTAGTTGCACTAGTCTGCCATGTAGAGCAGTCTGCATAGAAGAGTCAGCCCAGATCTGATGCCTTCCCATGTCGCTTACCCACAGGAACACTTCAAACCAGTTTTACAGGGCATTTACTGAGTGCTTGGATCACCAACCAAGCATGCTCCATCAGGATTTTCCTAGGAACCTGCCCAGAAGAAGCTAGCACTACAAATATCCCAAACACATGCTATGAAGGCAGGCTGACTGCAAACTGCAGAATAGAAGTCTGGCTTTCACAGCACTCCTGGGAATGGCTTCTGGGTCCATGAGGCAGCTCAAAGATGGATGAGCATCTCCTTCTGAGAGCAGATCCTGATGAACCCTGCAGATGTGATTCAGTTCAAGACTTCAGATCTGTGAGTCAAAATGCAGCTTTCCATGTGAACCAGGCAGCTAAATTCCAGTTACATGATGGAGATCTCACCAAAATTGCCAGGGAAGGATGCAGAGGGATTCTGCCCCTCTAAAGCAGTTTCTCTTGCTAAACTGCCTACACCTCCCCTGTACCTCAGACACCTGTGGACACCTACCACCAGAAACCCCCACCTAGGTGTCAATCACCAGGTGAAACCCTGCCCTTAGAGGTGCATGACAGGTACAGCACATCAGCAGCAGGCTGTTTCCAGCACCTCTATGATGACAGCTGTAAACTGGCTGCTCTGCCCAGACCTGTGCTGTCCCTTGGATGGGACATGTCCATCCCCCAGCGGCAGAAAATCACCACCAAAACCACCCAGCTCTATCCAACAAGGAAAAGAGCCCTATGAGCACTGCTGGCTGCAGAAGAAAGGGATATCAACATCCAGGGCAGGGCAAGAAGGAGCAGACACCCTTCCTCCTGGGACTAGAAAACCTTCCTCAACATTTTGGTGTTCAGAGCTATAAAGTTTCTCATTTCAGCCGTTTCAGGTCACCCTGGCTGAGAAATGAATTGGGACACATCATTGTGTGTGGTTGTACACAGAGACTTTCTTTAGGGTTATAGCCCGAGGTGTGTTGCACAGAGAGAGAAGGGGAAAGACGTGCAGACCTGCTTCAGCTTTGATCTTAAAGAGGTGTGAAGATCAAACGCGAGGCACCAGTATGTGCCTACAGAGGTACAGTAAGGGAAAAGTTCAAGAGGGCAACACAGGAGGGTAAGTTTAGATAACGTATTAAGAAGAAATGCTTTACTGTGAGGGAGGTAAGGCACCAAACAGGTTGCCCAGGGAAGATATGGATGCCCCATCCCTGGAAGTGTTCAAGGTCAGGTTGGATGGGGCTCTGAGCACCTGGTCTAGTGGAAGGTTCCCTGCCTATGGCAGGGGGGTCGGATCTAGTTGAACTTAATGGCTTTTCCAACCCAAACAATTCTATGATTCTGTGATAGTCTGGACAGCGCAGCTGTGATGGAAGACATGAACCACAAGAGAGGCATGGCCAAGGACAAGTTCCTCTGTCTTTGTCCCTCCACATAGAAGACCTAACATGGAAGCACTGGTGTGCATTCTTTATACAGTTTATTTGACTGTATAAATACCTAACCCTTTCCTGAGACTCTGCTGCTCTGATCGCTCACCTAGCTGCAACCCTCTGAGAAAAACAGAACCAGTACTTAATTCTGCAATTATTTGCTGCCTCCAGGAAAGCGCAGTCATTGTTGGGAAAGAGCTTTTAAGTCTCCCCCATGCTGACTGTGTGCTGGAGGCAGTGGATAATCACAGAAGCAAACCCCAATTCTTGCCGTGCTGGAGGACAGGAAGCAGTCCTTTCCGAGCAAGGGGAAAGACCTGGCTTCAGCCTCTGCTTCTTAATTAGCTGCTGCAGGTGGAGAGCTGTGCAAGTCCCTCACATTGCTTTTATAACTATCACATCTTTATGTGGCTGAACTGTTTTTTTCCACTGTAACTTGGACATTTTTGGAAAAGAAATATTCTGGGTCACATTATCAATTTTCCCCCTATGGAAAGCTTATGAAAATTAATCTATAAGCAAATTTATGTGAGGAAAAAAAGTTAGCAGAAATGTTTTCAAATGGACAACTTTCAAAGGACTTGAGCTCATACCATTTGAATTACAAAGCCAGAG
Organism: Daphoenositta chrysoptera; assembly: GCA_013397915.1. Lineage (NCBI taxonomy): Eukaryota > Metazoa > Chordata > Aves > Passeriformes > Daphoenositta > Daphoenositta chrysoptera. The sequence continues at coordinate 98,432 of VZRO01001568.1, read as the reverse complement.
CTTTGATCCAGCCACTCTTTGGTTCTCTACCTCTCTTTCCCACCCATGCTACTTTGCATCACACTTGAACAGGTCTCCAGTGAATACGTTTTACCTATTGATTGAATTTACCATTGGCAGAAGTACTCCAGAAATACTGAAGGCTACATTTGCTGCCCACAGCAGGCACAAGAAGCCTCTGAGCTGCCTTTTGGATGGTGATGTGCTAATCCGTCTCAGACAGGTGGAGGAGGGTACTCCTTCTCCAAGACCTACATGTCCTTGTGACTTTCTGTTAATGGTCCCAAGACAGTTCTCAGCTGGGGCAGCTATTTGTCTGCAGATATCAAACTAACCACCCTAGACTAAGGCCACCATGAAGATGCCTGACTGTGTGCTAATCTTGTGCCATTTTAATTAGTGCTTAAGCAAATTAGCAACACTGAGCTAAATGGCTGTAACCTACAAAAACACAACCACGCCTTTCTTTAAAGGGCCAATTGTGCAGTCAGATGAGCACTGAGATTGTCCTCAGAGGAGTCAAGGAGGCCTGTAAGAGCCACCATGACTTTGGGATCAATAGAAGAGACAAAAGCCTTCAAGATGCTTTGTGTAACCAGAAAAAGCAAAGCGGCCTCCACACAGACACATGCACTCCTGAAAAAATAATATAAAGAAATTACCTCTACTTACTGGTGTCTCATATCTCACTGGTTATTGGTTTTGTGTGTCTATGGAAAGAAGGCAGAGCAAATCAGAGAAGCCAAGAACCATCAGGATTAGGGCTCCAAGAACAGAGGCAGGGTGGGGGAGGAGAGAAATTTTGACTAAGCTGATTAAAAGGCAATTGTAACCTGAAAACAACAGGTCCTAATTCCTCCTGTGTCTGAGGTCACTGCACATTCCTTGTAGACAGAGTACCATAATAAAGGAAGCCTGACTCTATCATCACCTCTGTTTCTGCTGCCACTGTGTCTGTAAATGTTACCTGTGTTTTCAGTGTGGTGCTGGAAAAGGACTGGGACAAGCCTCAGCACATTTAAACTCGTTCGACTCCCCCAGGAAAAAGGTCTCCCTTGGTGTAGAGGCAGCAGCATGAGGTATCATTAAAGGAGAAAGCATCAAATAAAGAAGGAAGAATCATCAAGAAGTCTCTTGATAATGGTGGAGAGATAACTTGTAGGTTATGGAGATGGAACTGCTTTTGAAGCAACATCTGCACATGCTGCACACAGTGTCTAGCCAGACTGGGAAGCCCCATAGCTGGAAGCAGAGACCTGTCTGCTGTGAATGAGGAGGATTTCCTCAGAGCCAGGAGACTCAAAGGTGTCCTGACAACCCAAAACCTGCTAACAGACATGAGCAGCAAGGAATGACAGATCTCAAAAAGTGTGTTGAGAAAGCAATGAAAGGGGCAGAGGTCAGAGCAGACCTCACTCAGCCACCTGGCTACACAAGTGGGTTAGCCAAATGGCCTCAGTAAAACTATTTTCTACTTCATTTGTAACCCTCAGAGGCCAATCAGGGAGAGGAGAGATTGTCCAGTTCAAATAATGCAAAACTTGATTTCTTTGAGAGAAAACTCCTTGACAGGCTTTTTGGCTCTGCTCAGCGTCTCACCCAAGCGAGTGGCCAGGAGAAGGAACAGGGGAGGTTTCCAGCAGGCAGCCTGTGCACGCCAGCCCTGTCCCTGCTGCAGAGCAGCCCACGACAGACAACCCAGCGCTCCAAGTTTGCAGGAGCTGTTGAGATGTGGTGCACAGGCAGCCATGAGGCAGAGAGAGCCAGATCAGAAAATTAGCAGCAAGGGGAAAGCTGAATCCTCTGGCCTGGCTGAGGACCAGACAAGACCTGTTCTTGGCATAATCTGGTGCAAACAAGGACTCCCAGGATAAATGGGCAGTGGAACAACTTATATACATTTAGCTGGACTTCAGCTTGCAGGACCAGATCAGTGAAAGGAAATCAGACACCCCAAGGGCTTGGGGAATTTGCCCCATTATTTGGGTTTTTCTCTGCAGCAGCCAATCAGGAAAGGAAGCAGCTGCTAGCAAGATGGACATGAATTGCCATAAACCCCATAAGCACAGATATGTCAAATGGAAAAGGTGACTCTAGTCTGGTCTGTGGCATTTTGGAACAATTAAAAATAGCGATAGATTTGGTTTGTAAAACAAGAGAAGTTGGCAATAACGCAAAAACTAAAGAAAGCAGTTAAGTGCTGGTACAGTGAAAAAGTTTGCTATAAAATGTCAGCTTGTTATAATTGGAGTCTGGGCCAGAACAAAACATCACAAGAGCCTAGTAAAAAGCCTCTTTCCCAGTCTGAGGATTGCAAGGACACCACATTATCCCAGAGATACACAAATGAGGCCCCAGGTTTTTGTTTAGATCCTCACAGTTGAAGAACAGAAGGAGGCGGCTGGTTACAAATCATCTGCGGGTATCTGTGAAATGCATGGAAAAAGTGGACACTGCCTCAAGGATAACCATTAATAGAGCAGACATGCTAAAATCAGCAAGGGGTAGACTGTTCAAAAGTGAGCCAACTAATTGGTCTCAAATGGAGACAGTGACAGAGAAACGTGCATTTGTCCAACAGTTGGGAAAGTTGGGTTTGAAAATTGGACATCTGGAATCTGAACTTTATTTCTGGATAATCAAGATAGTGGATGAGCTAATAAACAGTTTGGATTTCATTATGCCTAATAGCTGAGTAAGTGCCAGGAAACCATGTCTTACAAAGCCTGCCTGTGAAAATTCTTTTAAAATATGGATCACAGGTGAGTAAAATGACATGTAGACGACTGCTTTGCACAGAGCAGGGAATGGCACCATTGTAAGTGACATGCCATGGGGGCTTTCCAGGCAAAGAAATCACTTCCCAGAGGCTGAAACTGGTTTTGAGACTAGGACCTCAAAGGGATTTTAGCTGCTCAAATGTTAGTATATGGGAAGCAGGAATCTGTTCCCCCTTGTGTGCTAGACATTTCTGATAATGAGCAAATAAAAGAGGAAAAAAAGATAGTAAGTGCCAGAAAGCACGATAAAGTAAACAGATGTAGAAAATATACAGATGAAAACTAGTAGGGAAAGAAGAGTGGAGAATAATGCAGGGAGCTTGGTGTTCAGTGCTGAGGATGGCCTAGAAACCTCTGCTGCTGAGGCTTCTGGAGTTGTCCTCCCTCTTTTGTGCCAAAGCAGCACAGCACCGTAATATAGAAAGGTGGCCACAGAGCAGCCACTTCACTGCTTAACTGAAGCCAAGTACAGGAGATATTCTGGGCAGTTGGGAATTTCAGGAAGGTGAGACTGAGCTCTGAGATCACCTTGGGTATCACTGTTTGTTCAGAGGAAAGAGTGCAGCTCCACATCCTGTTCAAGTCCTCAAGGACCACTGCAGACTGTCTGGATCTGACAAACAGCTGTGGACCTCAGCAGGAAGATCTGTTACACAGTGGTGGAATGAATCTTTCAGAGGCTACTGAATGTGGCTTCTTCCCCCCTGCCACAGGGCAAGGGGTTATACCTTGAGCACAGCCCTGCAGAAACACAATAAACTACTTTTAAGCACCTCAACATGGCACTGGCACATCCATCTTGTGGTGAGGTGCCCTGAGGGAGCTGCCCCCCCTGGCTCCTGGGTAGGGTGGTTCTGCTGCACACATCAAAACCCACGGTCTCTGCCTAGGGGGTCTGCAGATGTCTGAGACAAGCTTAAGTCTGCAGGCTGCAATAAAACTCCAAAGAAAGGAATTATTTCCTAATGAAAGAGCAGTTTGCATTGGGCAGATGAGGAGTGAAGGAGAAGTTTCTACTGACAGAATGACAGTGGAGAGGTCCTGAAACAGCCACTCCTCCTGGATATGGAGGATCAGGGAGGACTTTGGTTCCTAATGAGAACTTTACTTTTAAGCTTCCAGATATTGCACCACATCAGCTACTTTGGGTGTGCTTGTGGCAGAAAACAGTTGCAATGGTCACCAGAATATAATTTAGTATTTGCGGAGTTACTAAGACTCTTGTGACCATTCACAGTTTGTTTTCTGAATTTTAAAATGCCTTTCGTATAGGAAACAGATGTTAAGAGATACTAAACTTCTAGTTTAGAGACAGTATTGCTACAGCAACATAAAGGATTTGAAACTGTCCTGATTGCAGCAAAAGTTTCAGGCCTCTGAGTTGATTTATTGTATTACTGAAGCACATCTTGGCTTAGAAGTTTTATTTGTATATTTTTAAGACTGGATGGGAATAAAATAACTATGGAATAACAGTGAAAATACTCTGACAAGAGGGCATTGCATAGTTATGTAATAATTTGTTGTTTAACTATAACTGATTGTGATGGATGCAATTTTTCCTGTTTGTCTAGAACATACTCTCTAGACTACCACTATTACAGACTCATGACACTGGTGAGAAAGATTCAAAGGTGCTTTTAATAGATTAAATGTAGCTGCTGTCTTCCAACAGGTTTCTGTGGAACTCAACCTCAACAGCCTCCATATTAGCCATGGAAAATGCTACGCAGGCATGTATGAAAAGACAAGTCTCTTTTGGTCTTATTTTGTAAAACTTGGGTGTTAGTAGGGACAGCATGTAGCAGAACAGGAAAAGAAGTATCTTGACCCAAAAAACTAGGTGAAAAGCTCAAAAAAAAAAAAAAAAAAAGACATTTTTTGGCCAAATGTCCTGCAAAAGGAAAAAGGAACTATGAGCAGAATGATGACCACTTGCTGTTTAATTCCTCCTGTGTTGAGGAGAAAAAACTTGGAGTGATCACTATGAATAAAGAGGCCAGCATAAACTCCATATTATTTAGTGATCAATTTCTCTTCCTAACAGATCCCACCTGCAGGACTACGAGTTGCAATCACTCAGGTTAAAAGGGAATAGTCCAATTTTTTTCCATAAACATTTTTACAGTATCAATAAAGTTCATATATGAAATTTGCATGCAAGTATTCAGCAGACTTATTTATAACATTGTCTTTAAAAACCCTCTTCAGGTACATAACTCAATGTCAAACTCCCTCAAACCAATCAATCTCTGTTATAAAATGAACTGATTGCTGATAGAACTACCACTCACTTTTTTTCCCATCAAAAAGAACAGCCAAGCCCTGTTTTCTGTAGCACTAACTGAGGCATGGCAGGAACCTGTCCTTTTCCAAAATGAGGTGACGTGCATCTGTGTGCTGACAGTAACTGTGTTATCTAGAAATTATTTCAAGCCACTGAAATTCTTTCAATAAGCTCCTTTATTTCCAGCTTCACCTCCCTTCCCCTGTAAGAAAACACAGTGTTGCTTTAAAAATATCAAATATAAACTTGCATATTACCTTTGTGCCTCTGAGAATGATGGTTGTGTAATATAAGATGTGGCAAGTTCATGCTAAAACAAAAGGACACTCCCTCCATGGCATATCTATTATTCTCTCCTACTGAGCAACTGTATGACCTGCTCTCTACAGATTCTGTATGGATAACAGAGATGCTACTTCTGGTCAGACCAGCTTCAATACAGAGTCATAGCTTCCAGGGATGTGTAATCATTTACACCGGTCCAAAGTAGATGTAAACTCACTTTGCACTCACTTTACACGGGTGAAAATGACTGCACAAGGTGAGAGGCAGTGGAGAATCAAGCTCATAATGACTGCAAAGTGCTTAAGCAGGGTATGATGGAGACCAGCGAGGCACATGGGATACAGTGATCAGCAGGCAAGCAAATGTCAGCAGCAGTTTTGGGAGTCTATTTTCCCTCATTGTGCCAGCGGTGTCTATTATTTGCAGTGGAATTCATCCGTGTGTGCCCAGCAGATAATAAATCAGCTGCTGTGTGAAAGCAACAGGCCTGCCTGCTCCAGCTCCCTCTGGCACTGCTGTTGGGCTCCAGCTGCAGCAGGAAACCCGTGCTGCCACCCGGGCTGGAAGATGTGTGGTTGTGAAATCAGTTTATGTGGAGAATCAAGCTAAGCCTAGGGGCTTTGGCTTGGTTTAGGGCATGTTTCTTGTTGTGAATTAAACAGCTTATCCAAAAACCTGGCTGGAGCACTGCTGAAACAGTACAGGTGCTCTAGCCCTTTTTGTTATATTGCCTCCTAAAGCTGCCCAAAAGCTAAGGAGTGCAAGAGCTTTCAAAGGAAACTTTATTTTTTATGAGCTGTTGGATAGGACAGAGTAGACAGATCTAAAATTAATCTGCTGCCCTTTTTCAGAGCTCTTTGACCATAAGGATAAAGACAGTAATTACCTCAATGGGTTATCTGGGGGATGTTGGAGAGAAATATTTTCATGCTGGATTTTTTAGCTTGAATATTAGGGTTTATATAAAAACTTTGCCTGGTAGTCTGAAAAAGATCTTCTGAAATGTGTTCCTCTTAGCCTTACACCTGCCAGCTTTCTTCACTCTTCTTTCCCTAGCCTGCTAATAGTGATGGTAAATGCATCCAGAGAAATACGGTTGCCATAAAGTACCGAAGTTTCTGTGTAGCGTGACATAAAATTACTGAATGTGAAATAAAGTATGTGTGTCATTTTTCCAAGGGACTTTTAAAATGTGCCTCTGGATATATGTGAAAATATAAAATACTGCTCACAAAAGATCTAAGCAGAAAGCATACACTCGTGAAGGAAAACTACTTCATTTGTTACAGCTATCTTTTCAAGGCAAAGCAGTCACACCTTGTGTGTGACAGGCTGGAAATCTACGTGTCCCCACTGATTTTGCTGTGTTTGCAGTACCTGGTGTGAGAGAGAGCTGGCCATCAGTGCAGGAGTGTTTCCTCATGGCTACAAAGTTCTGTAGAGCCTGCACTGAAGTCAAACCCAACATTCATTTACATCCCGTAACAATCCAGCTAAATGATTCACAAGCAAGATGATGACAGCTAGGACAAGGGATCAGATTTCATTTTAAGACAAACAATTTTGAGCACATGATTGTTGCAAATAATCCAAACAGTTTCTTATTTAATGAAAGCACTTACCAATGACAGCATCAAAGATGTGGTGGCAAGGGAGGGTGGGTGAAGGGAGGGTACTGACCCATTGCAGGCCTCTGTGGGCTGGGAAAACCAGACTCTAGAAAGAGACAACTGTCTCATTACTTTCATTAACAATAGACTGAAAGAAGTCTTTTTTTTCAGGAACAGGATTGAGCAAAGGACTTTTACCCTCTATTCCTGTTTTCCTAGTAAGTTATTAAATATTTATCTACCCCAAATCAAGTACCCCCAGTGGCTTCTTCTGTAATGGGCTTTTAGGCGTCTCTTAGCATGAGCTACAACTAACACAAAGAAAATGTTCTCTTTAGGTAGAGCAGGAGCATAAGGGCTGTTCTGGGGCCTCCTTCCCTCAAGTGACAGCAGTGCCAGGCAGTGCTGCCTGAGCTGGCTTTCCAATGGGGTAGCACATGGAGCCAAGAGCCAGCCCCCACAGTACCCTGATACTGGGCTCTGGAGCCTGCCAGCAGCATCCCCAAATGTCACCTCACCCGCGGGGGTTGCAGCAGTGAGAGGACAGAGGGGAGCAGGCTCAGCTTCTCATGGCTGTTCCACTGCACTATAGATGTGGCTGGAAGCTGTGCAAGGCCACCACTCAAGGGTAAAGCAGCTGCTCAGAGGGGAGCTGCAAGGGCCTGAATTTCCTTCAGCCACTCTTACTTCCTTTTCTTCACCTGCAGTGCCAGATGCAGCACACTCATTGTTGCCTCAAGCATGTGGTTCTTCACAGTAAGGGACCAACTGTTAAACTTCTGTACCAGGCTGTGTTGAAATCCATGGAGGCAGCTGAGATAAGATGTGGGCTACTTCACCATACTTGGCACTTGTCATAGGATCCCTCTGTTACCTTATCAGTTGGCATCTGGTGCCTACTGTAGTGCCCTACTAGTCATGGTCCTTGGTGTGCACAGTCTTCAGCTTCTGTGAAGGACAGTGAATACTGTGACTAGATCCTTGTGGATTTATCAGTTTATCTCCTAAGTCTACTCAAATGCCCTAAATTATAAAGGCAGACTGACAGCAGCCTGGTATCAGCGGTATCTTCTACGCTGCTGCTATGAAACCATTTTCTTCTTCTACCCAGTCACCACGAAATCTGCTCATATTTGCTTTAGGTGTATTTAAGGTACTAAAATATATTTCCTTTTTAAGTGTTTGGGTATTTTTTCACTGAAACTTACCTAAAGCTGTGGCGGATTCTTTATTACTTTATTATTTTAAAATCTAAAGCCAAGGAAGATTTAAATAACTACGTCTGAAACAGGTTACCTTGAAAATGGTCCCTTATTATGAGACCCTCATAGTTCCTAAGTCTCCTCTTCAGCCCCCATTTGGTTTTTTGGTACCCCAAGGAACCAACTTAGGTCAGTCCTAACTTATACCTAAAACCATTTGGGACCCCAGACTTGACTTTTTTCTTTTTATAAGTCCCAATAGGATACCATTTGCTCTCTTATATGCATACCAGATAATGCTTCAGCACAAAGTCATGGAAAGTTATTTCCTTGAAACATATCCAGCAATATGACCCCTGATACTTCCACCTAGTCCAGTGGTTAGAGCATTTTGCTGGGAACTGGAGGACCAGGTTTCAGTGTTGATGCATTCTCTCCCCTGAGTATGCAGGACCACCAAGAGGGCTGTGTGGTCACCCTGCTGGGAGGGTCACTCAGTTCCTTCTGCTGAAATGGAGTATTTCTCGTGAGAGGAAGGTACAGAGGGGGTCTCTGAAGGAGAGATGCAGAAAGGTAGAAGGGAATGGGAGCGCAAGACAGTGAGCATCTCTGGGAGAAGAAGGGTCAGGTCCTGTCCCTGGAAGCTCCTTGTAAGGGAAGGGTGAGAAGCCCACGTGCCCTTCTCCCAGCAAAGTGTCCCAGCCAGTGCTGGTAGGCTGTACCTTCCCTGGGGGACAACAAATGCCTCAAAGACTATGTGCCAGATGCAGAGCTCCGTGGAGTTTCTCATGCCTGGACTGTCTGACAGCCTCTTCAGAGCTCCCCACACCAACAGGAAGCTGCTTACCACAACTGCCTTACGCAGTTATTTACTTTATCACTCATGCCTTGTGTAGATTCCTCATGTATTGACCATGGAAGCAGAACAAATTGATCATGTCAGCCTTTCTCTCCTCCTTCCTGTTATCCAGTTTGCTTCTAGAGGTTTTCTCCCCACTCTTGAAGGCTGCTATAGCAGTTAACAGATTGGTCTTCAAGTGTTTCCATTTACATCTTCTCTTTCCCCAATTACACACTTAGCAATCTGTAGGGGAAGCATCCATCATGCCCACAAAATACAGTAGAGTGGAGAGGCTTGCTTCTGTGACCAGCTCATGTGTAGGAACCAATCTACTTAGCCTGGAATCATCAACACTGACTGCACCCATCACACAAAAGAGACCACATACCTTTGCTGTCTATGCCTGCAAAAATCCGGGGGTGTCTGTCTAAGACTTGGTATTACTCTCTTGTGCCTCCCATATCCCTTTGCTCTGCTCTGGAGGGCCAGTCAGCATGAACTAATGGACTTTCCTTTCTCAGTGGGTTCCTTGTTTCTGTCTGCCAATGCCACGTTTTGAGAGTACAATTTCTGAAAAGCTTTCATGAGACTGAAATTGAGCAGATCAAATGGAGACCATTAAATTCTGATGTGTCTATTAGCTCAAAGAGCATCTCTTTTTCACCAGTCTCTTATCTGTCTTAAAATATATTTTTACAAATTAGTGCCTACAAGCATGTGTGGGTGCAAAGGCAACAATGCAGTCTGGGAAGAACCATCTCCTCTAGTTACCAGCTTGGCTGCCCCATCATTTGGTTGCACTTGGACTGCCTAGTTCTGATCCTGTTTGGCTCAGCCAGGTCTGAAAAATGCTGTCCTTTTTTTTTTTTTTNNNTTTTTTTTTTTAAACCAAATCCACTGCTAAAGTCCAGCAATCACTGACATCCAGTGGCAGCCGAGGATAATTACAAATGTTTATTTTCTGAGAGGCTTGTTTGCTACCTGGTGAAGACGCAGTTACACTAAAGGTTTATTTTTGAACTCTACAAAAGGAGGACAAGTCAATTGAAGTAAAATACTGCTTTCATTAGGCAGGAAAGGGCAGGTACCTGACAACCAGTATTGAAAATCATCTCTATGTTTCCTGCATGAAGGGGCTCCAAGTCTAATTGTGCTGCTGTGCAGTTTGGGAGTAACCCCAGATGGCAAATTGAGTTCTGCCTTTTGGAAACTGCAGTGAGACCAGACCTGAAGTTTCCTGCCTCAAGCTGTTTTGAGTGGAATAAAATTAAGCCTTGAGCAACAGTGACCCCACTATGTTGGTCTAATAAAAACACTGTGCTGCATGCAGGGTGAGCCCCTCAGCCTCTCCCCAGTAAGGCTCAAGTATCAATTAAGTCCTCTGGTGGGTGATCCTGCCTGAAGAAAAAAACCATCAAAATTACAGTTTTTGCTTAATTCCATCAGCACAGATAATTAACAATTTCTTCATGCTTGAAGGGGAGTGGGAGGGCATTATGTACATTTTTATTACAGTGCAAATACTACTTGTTACTAAATGCTTGTTTACTCAGCTTTCTTTTTGCATAAAACTGTGTGGGCTATGGGACAACTGCTGGGAGAGTTACCTAGTTCTTTGGTTTGGGTTTTTTTCTATTCAGTCACTCTCTACAGTGTCTGACAGCATTTAGGGAATGCTTAGAAGTCATTGTAAGGAAAAAAGGTCAGATCCCCATATAAAGCATGGAGGTAAGTCTTTGAAAGGCATAGCCAGGCCTAATTACTACAGGAAAAGTAGATTCATCAGTGAAAGCATAATTATGAGACTAACTTGTGTGCAGGACCCCTTTGATGTTTTTTTCTTTTTTTTTTTTTTGGTGGTGGTGGGGAGTAGGGTAATAAAACAAAAAGAATAGTCATCTTACTTTTATTTTTATTCCTATAATTCTTTCAAGTGTATTAGAGCAGAAGGTAAATTTTGACAGGCAAAAAATACTTCCAGTGCAGCAAACTTTAATGCTTGCTGACATCACCATAATTTAAACTTTGGGCCTTTGTAAACAGTTTGCACAGAATGCCTTGTAAGCAATCTGAGCTCCTTGCAAGAGCTCCAGCACTTTCTGAATTCACGACTTAATCTGTCTCTTCCCCTTCAGCCTCCAGTCCTTTCTTTACTATTTCCACCTCTTCTAATACCTCTTGCAGAGAGAATATCCTTACAATTTTTCTGGCAGTCACCACAGGCCCCTTCTCACTGACGTGTTACAGTAGTATCTCTTGGAGCTTTGGCCACAAACAAGACCCCATCACAGGGCATTACCCATATAACAGATGGTGTCTGAGGCAACGGGTTCAGAGGTGGAGGCTGCACCCAACAAAAAGGGGACCCATAGCTCATGCTAAGATGTGGCTGGGATTTGAGGCCACTTTCACTTGTGTGTCCTGCTCTAGGTGAGAGGCTTCCCTGAGGAGCAGCAGAGAAAGCTGGAAGGGGAGAAGTAGCAGCACATCTTAAAGTGACAGGTTTGAACGTAATGAAAAAAAGGAATTTCGCTTCCTTCCCTTGAGTTTGATAGATTTTGTTTTGTGCCCTCTGCCCATGTGGGTAGGGCAAGTTTTCTGTTTTGCACTGTATGGAGGGCCAAACTGAAGAGCCATGGCTGAAAAAGTGGGAGAAAGGAGTGACAACACCTTCCTTGAAACACGTGAGACCATCCTCCCTGGATCACCTTGACTGACAGTGCTGGGATGTGAGCAAGGGCTCTCCTCTTCCTGTGTCTCACCAACAGTGAGAGCCATTACATGCTCATGGAGAGCATTAAGAGAAAACTGCAATGACCAGGGACGTGCTCAAGAAGCTGAAGGAGCTGAGTTTGCTCTGAGGCTGATACAAGTCTCCACACAGCATCACTAATGACGGATTGCTCTGCCTGTATTTGGGGAGAGAGCCAGAATGTCTCTTCTGATACTGAAATAAAGCAGTCCCCTTTCAGACCAGTCAGGAAAGTAATTGTTCATTCCTCAGGTTGAGCCTCACATATGCGATCTCTTTGTTAAGTAGCTTTCTAAATTTTTGCTCCTTGGCTCTTCCAATTGCAGCCTGTGTGATTGCCAGCCCTGAGCGCCGGCCAGGAAACCCCAGCCCCAGCCCAGAAGGGGCGAAGGCAGCACGGCTCTTACAGCACAGACACGGCTATAAATGGGCTGCTGGTTACAGCCACTGGGGGAGCAGGGGGAAAGTCCACACTTCCCAAATGCAGCTTCTAAAATTCAGTACAGGTCCTATGGTTATAGAGCATCCAGAGACCTTAATTCTGAGAGAAGACCAGTGTGTGGAAAAGGAAGGGAAGCCTTGGTGGCTACCGCTGGCAAAGGCAAAGGTGAGATGGACGAGCAGTAAAACACTTTTTCTTACAAAATAACTATCAGCCTCAATGTCATCACGCTTTAGGTAGACATGCAGAAAGCCCAGGAGTGAGAAAGAGCAGGGTAACTAGTTCAGATAGAAGGGAATTAAATTTGTGGCAAGCTAAAACCAAAGCCAGATCTGTTTGTGGTATTGAAATAACTTTGCTACTTCCTTGAACACCACCCTTCAGAGTGGAGGGGTTGGAGCGTGATGTAGGGGAGACTGGATAACAGATCTCTTACAGATACCTGTCCCTCTTTCATCATGGCCAGATCTGCAAAGTGGCAGTCTGTTTCTAGGATTTGGAAGTGTTGTTTAGGTAGCCAAACCTCTGGTCCCCATCTAACTTACAGCTTGCAAAGTCACCATATATCTGTGTAGTTTTGATTCAAAACACCACCATGACAGCAAAATAATATTTTATACTGGTTTGTACAGGTATAAGGGCTTCATAGACTTAGGTTGAGAAGAAATGAAAGGTTCTTCTCCCATATCATTATCTGTGCATTGAGAGTTCTGGACTGGAGGAAGGCAAACAGCATTGCTCAATTCATTTCCATTAGAAATTGAATGGGCTTCCACATTCCTGGACAGCACATGACAGGAGGTATTGGCTCATAAGGAGCTATTTTGCAATTTAACCATGACTGGCTGAAGGACTTGGAAATAAGAAGTGTTTTACTGCATGGACGCTATTGAAACGTGAGCCTGAAAGCTTGTCCAGCCACAGGCTGGGATTCACACCTTTCTTTCTGCACCTTTATTTCTTGGTCCTGCCAAGGGTGGGTATTATCTGTCTGATAGCTTTAAGACTAGAGAAGGCCTTGGCTGAGCTGAGGGAATCTGTCTGAAAGTAAATCGTAATATCAGGGTTAAGAAACAGGCAACTTTTTTTGTTGGTGCTGTTTTCTTCAAGAGGTGTCTCACTGCTGTATGCTAGCATCCCAGGCCAGTGGCTGAGGTACCAGGCTGCTAAACAAACATTAAGGAGTGGCAGAAGGGGCCAAAGATAACTTTTCTGCATGACACGTCTTCCTAACACAATGCATGACTGGTTACTGTCTTCTGTGACCACAAAAAGCCATGCTCAGGTTCCCAGCATCTACTACTTTAGGGAGATCTAAAAATGTCTTTCTCAAGAGGAAAAGATGGTTATTTCACACCTTATATGGAAACAGAAAAAATGAGCCTGCAAGATCTCTGATCCAGAACACCAGTCTTGAGGCTGTTTACCTGCTTTGAGGAAGACACATACTGAAGTCCCTGTTCTTTGTCAAATGAAGGATTTTGAAGTCTTTGCTTTTTTTTGCTGAGCAAGAGAATAGTTGTTTGCTTGTCAGTGCCTCTTTTGAACAGCTCCACAGACAGACACTCAGCTAGCAGCTTAGCAGTTCAGTTTTAATCTACTCTGACTAATCCTTACACAAAGCAGAATAGCTTGAATTGCAGATGATGAGCATGAGAGAGAGAGTGAACCCCAGCATTTCTGGCAGCCGAGAACTTGTTTGGGATTTGCCACACAGATGAGCAATTTGAGTTTTCCTCCTCCATATGCTTAACAACTATTATGGCCTGCTGGGCTTTTCTGAAATACAGCTGCCTGCCTCTGACCAGAAATTTTGTCATCGCTCTGAGAAGATACCCCATGCAGTCAGTAGTTTCCTCTTGCTTTGTCCCAGGGCTGCTGCTCTGGGTGAGCACTGTTAGCATGTCAGGACTCGGTAGTGGAGAACATTCCATTCCTGCTGTCCTTGTCAGGACCACAAAACCGGAATGATAATTTAAAAAATTGCTTTGGCTCAGACTTGGAATTTCAATAATTCTTGAATTTTCAGCAAACCAAGAACCCTGCACTGATTGAATGGGTCGTCTTGTTTCCCGGTGTGTTTTTTTAAAACAGCACCATTGAGCCATAGCAATAGCAATGGAAACACAGATCCATGCACCTTTCACAGTGCATGGGATGGCATCTCTCCTGCACCAGCCTCCAGAGCTGAAGCCAGGAGGTTTGTATGAGGAGGGGAGGTGGGATTTTACATCCCTATGCCTAACGCAAAAGGCGGTTTCCAACCAAAGCAGGTCAGTGTGCAGCAAGCCTAGCCATGCACCATAGGACCTGTGGGGGTAGAGCACTTCCAGAATCCCCTCTCCTTGGATTTGACATATGTCATTATGTATCTGTTGGAGGAGGAAGAAGTTGGGTTTGCCATTCCCAGACTCTTTGGCTGTTGTTTGGTGGGACAAAGCAGCACACCAGCTGACAAACCTCAGATGTTCTCAGTTCTCTCTGCATGAAATTTACCATGGAAAGGTTAAAAATTATCTCGCCACTTCATGTTGCTAATTCTTTCGGTTTGACAAAAATTGCTGTGCTGCTATTTTTCTCTGGATTTTTTCTTCTTTCGGGCAAATAAATGAGATGTGTGGTGGCAAATCCCTCAGCCTACTACTTATGAGTCTACACACAAGGCTAGGGTAAAATTTGGAGGACAAGTAATGGGAAAGACCATCTCCAGTGACACACAGTAAGGGAAGAGTGGATACATGTCACAGAAGGCATGTTTTCTGTTTTGTTATTTTCTTTCTGACCCTACTCAGTGCAACTATACTCAGAGGCTTATACTAAGCCATGCTTGAGGGGAGGGAAATAAAGCAAAAAGATTCTCTGTCTCCTTGAGGTTGGGAGGCAGCTTGGGTTTTCTATGGGGTGACTAGGGCAACATTCAAAAGGTCTTGTGGACTTTGCATGCTCAACTTCTTCAGCATACTAACTTGCATCCACTGGCTAGTCTTTATGAAGCATTTAATTCTGTAGTTTTAGAGCTGTTGAAAAAGCAAAGGGAAGATTTATAACAACATTTGCTAACTCTAGGCCAACTGGTTTGGCACAGGAAAGAACTATGTTTTTCAGAACAGCTTTTCAACATTCCACTGTTAGCTAAAATGTATGAAAATTACAGTTTTTAAATGACCAGATGTTTTTGCCGAGAAAGAAATAGATTGCTTGAAAGGGGAAGATGAGGCCTGAACTCGGGCTTCTATGCTACTACTGTCAACTTTTCAGCTAATGGATGACCTACTACCATCTAAAACTACTAAATTTGTGTGATTAATGCTGCTAAATTGCAGCCACAGTATATTTATAATTTTCTCTGTCAGCTTGATACCATTTGTGCAGCATCACTATAAAAGGTGAAGGAGAGAAAAGGCGATTAATCTGGTGTCCTTGTACAGAACAATATGGCATAGCTCTCCTCAAAGCAGAAGCTTTCAAGTGAATTAAACTAATGGTTTCATCTGTTTAATTTCCAGCTCTATTTTTTTTTAATCAAGAGCAGCAGATCCTTTCCATGTTGTCTGCTTCTCTAGACAGAAACTGAGACTAGAAATGTTCTTGCTTTTGGCTTCAAATTGCTCAGTACAGCATGATCATACAGCACTTTATTCATGTGACTGAGAGCATGGGGATCTTATTTTGGCCACCCATAATAATCTAATTACACTGGCCTGTGTTAAAAATCTGTGCTGGATTGATGGGATTCTTCAAATGCTTTTCTTATTGCTCTGTTGAGCTGCTACCAGTCAAACGAGATTCAGAACAAAGAGAAGATGTTATGGCCTTGAGATGCAATCCTCCTCCTTACTTTATAACCATTGTTTAAGGTGTCCAAAAGAAACCCCATAACAGAAAAGCTCTTTTTGCCTCTTCTCCTTCAAAGCAGACACTTGTTAAGGGGGGAATTAAATGATGCTAAAGATGATGGGGGAATTATTGAAACGACAATTATGGCTGTGCAATGCCATTCTCCAGTGGAAAGGAGCCAGTTCCTTCGCAAGGCCCAGCTGGCTGTCTCCATGCCCAAATACCAGAAGTTCTTGTGTTGCCACCACGGCACTAGAGGTGGGAGCAGGAGCACCCTCAACTCCCTTACCAACCCCACAAGGTGCAGCTCAGCCCTTGGCAGGAGAAGCCAGGGGCAGTCAGTACCATGGGGATCAAGCCCAGAAAGTCTGCTTCTGGTCCTAAAAAGGCATCATCATCTGGCTCTGCTTCTCTTCTAAGAGAGTTGACAAAAAAAGCTACTTAAAAATCTGTTTAAAATTACATATTCTCTGCTAGAGGGTTTGCTAAGCTCATTATAGAAGTGGAATGAAATTCCACAGCACGTTCAGCATTTTTCTTGTTCTTATTTCTGAGCTTTTCTGACCTAATAGAGAATGACTGATCCTACTGGTGATCTGAGAAAGACACAGTGGAGAAATCACAGCAGGCTGAGCACCATAGCAATACTGTGACTACCAGTTTGGCTACTTCATTGTGCAGGCTGATCCAAGGAGGGATTAAGAGGATTTTGTTTTCCATTTTTTAAGTTGAATGGGCTGGGATGAAAGCCTTTTACTGCATTTCTGAACAAGTCAGGATATTTAGAAAAGCAGTAACAATGGACTGCACCAGACTTGGACCTTGAGCAATATGAAATCATTTTCCATAGGAGACTGACTGTATGAAACCACCCAGCTTCCCTGTCTTTGATCCTTTAGTGGTCACTGATGACCTCTCATCTCTCTCTGTTCCTTAAAGCCCTCTGCAAGGAGCCACCCTGCCGCTGTCTGGCAAGTAATGGGAAAAACGCAGGCCTGGAACGTCTGATTGCCAGGATGTATTATAGTCTGAGGGATGTGTGGTGGTTCAGATCAAATACGAATCAACCATAAGCCATGGCTTAAATTTAGGCTGACCTTCACCTTCTGACAGGTTTGGAAATGATTGATTGTTTTTCATTTATTCCTCCACACCCCACCCCCCATCTTCCCCACCCCTTATTCAGAATTAAGGACAGAAGCAAAGGGAACAACTAATTGTTTGGATTTCCAGACTAAGAAACGTCAGTTCAGGGAAGTGTTGTTCAAATGTTTTGCTGAACTGACCCACAGCCAGGAATTTTCAACACTGTACTCATTGCTAATCTGTATGTACCAAATCATTTTTCTCTTTTAGCACCTACCACTTGTGCCTGAGGACCATTCAGGCCTTGACCAAAGCTTCTGCCATAGAGGCAGGATTTCTCTTTTCTGCTAGCAAAGAGAGTGCAGGTGAGGAGGGAGTAAGCCTCATGTTTAATGACCATTGCATTGCTGTGGATTGCTGACTTTTAGTCCCTGCCACTACAGCCAGCTGCAGACTTTGTTGACACTTTTGCAAAACCAAGGCCTCAGTACCTCAAATATTTTAGCTTTTGTGACCCTTTGAAGGCTACTGCTATTTAGATAACTTCACCCATATATCTGTTGCTTAATATGTACTTGTTCTGTGCAATTAAGTGCTTTGCAGTTACCTCACTTAAATCGGGCATAGTTTTACAAAAACTATTACCAAGGTGGCACAAATGGCTAAGCAAGTGCTGAATTCAGTAGATTGCAAAGGGAAAAGGAGCCCCTTGATTTGGAGCAAGCAAAACAGTACAAAAATTTGTGATTAAACATCTACTGCAGCTCCTACAAATTTGCACAGTAGCATGGGCACACATGCAAGCAAAGGTTAATCACCTGGCTCCCAGAGGGGAGGAGGAGGAGGGTTTGTCTATTCCCTCCCTCCCCCTGTCTGTAGCCCAGCAGTTATCTCAGCTTGCTTATGTCATAAATGACCAAACTTCAAATCTTGCCTGTCTGATTTGGAGGGCTCCAGAGGCTTACCCCAACTTTTAGCTTCTTTCACGAGGAATACCAGACATCTACACCAAGCAATTATTTTATATAGTTTCCCTTTAGGTCATCTTGCAGCAGGAGGCCCACCCTGGGAATCACTCCAGTCCTAGCACATGGGGACTCTCAACAGGCCAACACACTGAAGGACTGTTTCTGCTTTAGGGACTAGCAGCAGCAACCTGAGCCAATAAATCTTCTACCCTTTACAAATGAAAAATCGACCAGAAAAACCCATACAAAATCTTATCTCAAAGTAGGTCACCACTAGGTTGATTTTCAGATGTATTCAAGTCCATTTTTGTGCTTAATTGTACTCATCAGAAATCTACCAGATTAAAAAATAATGGAAAGTTATTTTCCAATATATAGATGGGAAAGATGTCAGAAAGACAACAGATACTGCCAGCAATCACATGTAATAATTTGGAAGCACATTACACCTCTAAATGAAGCATGTCTGTTAGTGTTCACACACATCACAGTGTCTGAGTTTATGTTTAAAGACCATAAATAATTATGCAGCCGAAGTAATAAAGCACATGCAAGCTACTAGCATAGAGACAGCATGACTACAGCAGTCCAAACTGTCAGGTATGGTTTACAACATCACAAAATTTTGGAAACAACAACTGTGAAAACTGGCTGTCCACATGTAGCAGAAATTTCTTCTACTGGCTGAGATCAAGCACAGAGCTGAATTCCATATGTGTATTTTTGTGAGTATCCACTCTATAGGTATAAATGCATGTGTATATATGCAGAAATACTAAGACCACCAAAAATATTTTTTATTTTAACATTTTCTAAAGCTTCTTTAGATTTTTCTCTAATGGATGTAATGAATAACAAACAAAGCCGTTTAAATCAGTGTCAGGATAATCCACTACCATTCAGAGTTTTGAATAATAACCATAGTTTTAAAACGCATTTAGCAAATTATGACCAATACACTTAAATTCAGACTATTGGTCAGTATATCTGGAAGATAACTTTTATTTATACTGATATCATACAAATGAATTGCAAAGGAAGACAATATAGTCAGATTACTCTGTGAATGAGATTATATTTATGAAAACACATGCATATATATGTATAGTTAAAATACTAGGTACAAATAAATCTCAATAAATTCCGTCAAAATCTAAATCCTTTTTAATATATTCTTTGGAACAATACATACAAACTTCAGCTGTGTGCTTGATTTCAGCCAGTGGAAGAGATTTGTTGATACTCTCAAGTATACATTTTCACAGTTCTCATTTCCAAACTTCTGCAAAGTAATAAATCACATCTGACAATTACTACTCACTTGCTACATTTCAAAATTGCTTTGTTCAGAAATCAAATTAAGCTTGTGAAGTGGCAGTAACTGTACTTTGTACTTTAGATCACAATTTTTGTGTGGGGCATTTCTATTTGAGTGTTTGGAGTTATCACTGTTTTTTAACTGTTCATGTGATAAGTAAAATCAACCAGATTCACAACTGCTGTGATTCTGTTGAAGACAGAAGAGCTTTCTCCCCCAGCCAGAAAAGGCTGAGCAGACAGTGTAAAGTTAATTGTAAACTTAGAGGTAATTCCCTAACATTTTATTGGTTTGGTTCTGTAAAACATGCAATAATTGTGCCCATTCTCACTATTAATTGTAACACTTTATAATATTTTTAAATATATATATTTCTGTTTGTTGGTTTCAGTTTCCCTTGTTTAGTACTTGAAACCCTCGGCTGAGATTTTGAGGGGAAAGAGTCAATTCCCATCAGCTACAGTGTTCTTTTTTTTCTAACCAAAGGACAAAATCCCCATCCCTCTCAAATCATTGAAGGTTCAGATTCTAGGCCAGAATCTGACAAGTAATGTGTTTGATGTTAGTAATTTTCTCTTGGGATCCTCTGCTGATCTGTTTCTGTGGGAGACAGGGGGACCATCATGAACCAGCGCTCGCCTGGTGCTGTCCAAGGTAACGGCGTCCTGCCAAGCTCGGCTGCACCCCGGGCTGCTCCTCGACACACAACTCAACACAGCAGTGTGCTGCACTGCTCACACAGCCAGGGACAGCACTGCTTCCTCAGCACTGCTTCGTGTTCTTGGGGCTTGAGGAGCAAAGTCGTGACTGGAACCTCTTCCTCAGTTCTAAAGGCAAGACAACACGCATAGATCCAAGTACCAGCTTTTCAACCTCTCTGAATCATAACAGGCCCCCTCAAAACAACCCAAACCAAGCAAAGGTTAATATCTGTGTTTGAAGAGCCTGTGAAATTTTGGCAAGTGTCTAATCACAGTAATTCAAAATGTATCATCCATTATTTTAAGCTTCTTTTAACTTCTCAGAAACATGTCTCTTTGCTGTCTCAGTAAATCTGGTAAAGTCAAAATTGCAGGGACACAAAAGTTGCATTCTTAACAGAGACTGCATGCAACCACAGAGATCTACTTGGCAGGAAGGGAGAAAGAGAGATCTGTGTGTATGCTTGCATACACCTTCACTGTTTCAGGCAATGTAGAATAATTTCCCTTGTGAATAGCTATAAAGTTATTGCAGCATTAAAGCTGGATAGACCTACACTAATGGTATTTCCTGACATTTCCAAATGTTAAAAGGTCAACAAAAACAGTACGTATGGAAACAATCTCTTGTCATTACATTCTATAGCATGAATTAAATAAACATTTCCTCTTTTTTCTCCCTTCTCCTGTCATTCAATGCAGAAATCTAAACTACACCATGAAAATAGCATGAAGGCAGTAAGAATTTTAATTAAAGAAGAATTCAATAAAAGCAATCTATTCAGTTTCAGTCAGATCCACTTTTTCTTCACTTACTAAGAGGTAATGAAATTACAGCAGTAACCACTGACTTAAACACGGATCTGTCCAGAGACACTCTTCCCCAAAAGGAAACTTCTGGTAGCAAGAGCCACCCATCCCTAACCAGCACACAGACTGTTAACACACTATGTTAACTGCCTTTGCTTTACACATTGTGCAAGAGCACAGGTCCCAGTGAAGCATTAAAGTTCAGACACTGCCTTGTACACACTGACAAGCCCATCAACAATAACTTTTCAACTGCTTTTGAATCAGGATCCAGTAGGATCTGGCTGCTCCTAACATCAGCCTCAATCTCGATGGGTCACACATTAATAGACAGCTCAGCATTGGGATGGTCAGCATAGATGGGCAATGCCCATAAAATCATAGAATCATTTAGATTGGAAAAGACCTCCAGGACCATCAAGTCCAACCTATGACTGAACACCATGTCAACTAAACCAAAGCACTGAGGGCCACGTCCATATTTCTTGAACACCTCCAAGGATGGTGACTCCACCACTTCCCTGGGCAGTCCACTCTAATGCTTAACCCTCCTTTCAGTGAAGAAATTCTTCCTGAACTTTCCCTGGCACAACATGAGGCCATGTTCTCTTGTCCTGTCACTGGTTGCCTGGGGGAAGAGGCCGGCCTCCACCTGGCTGCACCCTCCTTTCAGGCAGCTGTAGAGAGTGACAAGGTCTTCCCTGAGCCTCCTTTTCTCCAGACTAAACACTCCCAGCTCCCTCAGCTGTTCCTCATACGACTCACTCTCCAGACCCTTCACCATCTCTGTTGCCCTTCTCTGGACATGCTCCAGCACCTCAATGCCTTTCTTGTAGTGAGGGGCCCAGACCTGGACACAGGACTCGAGCTGAGGCCTCACCAGTGCTGAACACAGAGGGAGCAATGTCACAGTCTGACTATCTGGTCCGGGAGATAAATGCAGCTATTTTTGCAGCATGGATCTGAGACACCAGCTCTGCACAGAGAGCAGAGGTTGCCCGTTCTTAACAGCTTCTTGTATTGCCAGACAGCATGGATAATGTCTTCAGTGTGTAGAGCTGTAAATGTTATTTCATGTAAAATCTTGGTGGACACAATGATGATCTGCCAGAGCATGACTGGGCTAAAACAGCAAAGCTGTGACCTACCCGACCTGATATTGTAGTCCTCAGTCATCCGGTAGGCTGGAACAAGAACAAGTAACAGACAGGTTCCACGAAGAGCTGTCAATAAACTTTGAACCAGACTGTTGGCAGCAATGCTCACCATCAAAGTAGTGACACTGAAGTTCCCTCAAGCTGGGAGTAAACAGAACCCGTCTGGATGATGAGACTGAAAGGCTCTGAACAGAAGATGAGCACTGCAGTTCCTTAGGAGTGGGGATGTGTATTGACTAGGGAGAATGAGAGAGTGACCTGGTGTGACACCCTGGAGACTCTGCTGTGTTTAGGATACAGATGTAATGTGCAGCTTGTGTGAAGAACTACAACAGCAAGAAAGGGTGAGGTAGAACATACTTTCATGAAAGCCCCTCACTTTGGGCCACTGGTATCACTATTTCTTGTGTTTGCTGAAGCTCAGGGTGAAAGAGTCAGCCTTCCTCTGGATCAACTACAGAAGTCACTTAGCTCCTTTATGGACCCATGTAAAGAAACCCATGTCTACCACTTCTCTGTTGTTAGGGACTTCTATCACCAACCATGTAATACTGTGTTTTGGTTGTCTCTATCCCAGTTTTCCATTTTTTACTCTTGAATGACCTTGATTAATCTAAAAATAATGACAATATTCAGGCAAATACATCAGGAACACTTGCATTAAGTGCAGATACTAAGTCCCCTGGATGAGGAATTCAGACTGGTGATTTGTGCTGGCAACAGTGGGACAAGGCCCTGGGACCATCAATCCCATGTTACAAAGGCACCTGATGATAACAACCACCCAGAGGAATGTGATTTCCTGACAAAGAGGCAATAACAAATCGAACTTCTGGTCAACAAATCAGTGCTATGAGAGGCCTAACGAAGTATGTCTGAAGGAGCAGGCAGTTCTGTCAAAGTCAGTAAGTAAGAGAGGCTTGGAAATGTCTTCTGCTCTCAATTTGTTTCATTGCTGCAAATGAGTTTCCCGTGCTTTCTCTGCATCTAAATACATAAATAAATAGATAAATAAGTTGGTCTGTACCAGGGATGTTCCTCACTTCATCACCAGTTTCTTTCTTCTGGAGAAAAAACTTGGTAAAGCACAAGTGAAAAGGAAGAGTTCTAAAATGGCACCACCACCTATGTGCTGTCCAAAATGCACCCCTCAGGCAGTACAACCACACCAATAAGTTATGTTCCCCCCAAAATAACCAGCTGTGTCTGTTGGGGAATATCATGTTGTTGCTCAGATTTGATTTTGTTGTGAGGCCAGTTTACTATAGGCATCCTCAATGCTTTTGGTACAGCTCACCAACAACATCTGGAGAACAGCCTGACATACTGAAATTCTACTTTGCTCTCATGTTTTGTGTGGGTGTGACAATAACTTCTCTTGTGGCTCTCTGCTTTCATAATTGGTGCTGCTTCTCTTGTCCCACATCTGAAACAGGGCCTGAAAACTGTATACCTCTGAAAGAGAAGCTATTTGCCACACTGCCTTTGGCACTTCTTGGCCTCCTAGACAACTTTTATCTTCAAATGATTTTCCACAGACAGAAAATGCATAAACCCATGCAGTGGTTGCACTGTGCATTGTTTCTACTGTCACCCTCTCTGTCCAAGGGCAGAATTTTCTTCTGGAGGACAAATTACTTCTGCAAACATCTGGGATAAGGCATTCTTACCATTTAGACCCATTGCTTCCAGTGGCACAGTAGCACATACCTAATCTATGTGCAGAGGATGACACTTCACCTTTCACCAGACATGTAGCCTCACATACAAAATGGAAAAAAGGAGAGTTTCTGGTAATATAACAGTTCAGAGCATAAACTGCTGGTTAGATCTTCAAACACACCCCATACCCCTCAGTTCAGAGGAAGATGCATGAGGCTCTGAGGACAGATTAGGTTCAACTTCAGGAAGTTCCATCCCAAACTTTCTTTCCAGGACCTGGACCCAGAATGAATACGGTAGGAAAAACCTCCCTAATAAGTCAAGCTCTTTCTTCTTTCACTAAATAAACCAAACATTTTTCTAACCTGTATTGTTTCTGGCTCTGCTCACTGCTCAGCCCCTTATTACAGCTTACTCCAAAATTCCTTACTGGGTGTTTGGCAGAGTGAGTATGATCTATAGCGTGACCTTGCAATTCAGCGCACTGCTGTCATTCTGCATAATGCACTGTAAAGCATAGCTTTTATTGGAAATGAAGCTGCATAAATAAACACTCTTACTTTAATGTGAAGTAAAACATTTTGCATTACCAATGTGCAGATACATGTTGGGAAAAATTAGTGACTAGAGAGCCAAAAAGCAAGCAGTGATGTGCCTATATTATTTTGATCCTTTAAAAATGTAGCCAGTGTCTAATAATTTTCTTTCAGTTTTGCAGTCTTCCATTAGGGGGAAGATTTTTTTGCATACTATAGAGGGCTGAATGGGATTAAACCCTTCTCTGGGGGTCTTTCATCCACATGATCTTCAACCTTCTGTTCCACCACAATGTCTATAGACAGACACTGATCACATGAAGTAAGGAATAAGCAAAGTGAATCCAGTTTTGCAAACCTGATCAAAGATGAGTTGTGCTTTAGTTATTTAAGTGGAATCTCTTCATCTCTACCATAGTAGCTTTACTTTTCTTACATATGCTGTCTGACAGCTTGTTGAAAAACCATCTTGCCAATGCATGCACTCTAACATGCTTTAATTTTGTGCTTTTTCAGTCCATTATTAATTGACCCATCACTATTTGTTCAGAATTCCAGGCTGACTGCCTCCAGTGCACTTAAAAAACATATGGGCAAAATTCATAGGCATCAGCTTTGCATATCATACACCATGAGAGGTGACAGTACCAATTATGTGTCTGGAAGGAGACGCTCCAGCCGGGCTACAGACAGTCAGCTAATATTATTCCAATGTGTCATTTTGAGAGGGAATAAACCTGTCATGGTCATCAGCTATGTGAAGTGCTGGGATCATTAGGCTGACTCTGGCAGTATCATGCTGATTGTGTTGGTTTTTCAGTAACAATACTCACAGTCATTCAGTCAAATACTTGTGCCAGAACTTTCACCCACAGAAAATGCTGCTCCTCCTTTATGAGCACCTTGGTGCTTTGCTTAACAGGTTGCAGTATCACATCTGGCACCCCTTGGAGAGCCAGCAACAGTCATTCAACCTGGTCTCTGCAGCAGACCATTCCCAGGGAGGTTTTTTTCTCCAGAAAATATACCCCAAAACAAAAATAAGAGAGAACATAATGAAAAACACAGAGCCAGAGGATAGCAAATGCAGCTGCTTTCTCCTTCCTCCATTACTTCAAGGCCATCCCTGCAATATGGGTTTCATTAATGGCTCAGAGACAACACTGCAGAATTACAAGTTCAAGATGTTATTGGAAAAGCCACCCCACTACATTTTATATGGTTTGGGGCAGTGGTGGGGGAGAGGATTTGCTTCTTTTTTTTTTTTTTTTACAGAAAGCAACTTTTAAAAAAAAAATTGTTAAGTGCACTGTAACATGGGCAGCAATTGGGCTGGAAGTGAAAATATGCGTATGCACTTAAACAACAGCAAAAACTGCAGCTTTGCCCAAAATAGAAAAAGAAAAAAGGCATGAATATGAGACATAAGCTGGGTTTCAGCAGCTGAGTGTAACTCTTGAACTTGCTCAACTGAAAGGCCTTTGGATCAGGGTCAGTCACTTCATCTGTGCTTAGACACAGATTGATGGAGCTCCCACCCCCTATTCATAGTTTTCTACTAACTCACACAAACAATTACTTCACAGTGTCATCATGTTTGAAAGTCAGGTACTACAACAATGAAGCATAACGATATCAGACAGCATGATGTTAGTGAACTAATAAAACACAATCTTTACATTGAGAAATATATGGATTTCACCTTAAAGTGGGCTTTCAACTTGGCCAATTACCAAAGTTTCAGATATGTAAAACAATTCTATGAAATCGGAGTGGAAATAAGACAGTATAGTTCTGAAACTACCTCTAAGACACTAATTAGTATTTGAGGCTGCTGTGCAGTCAGCCCCAGCTCTGGCTTTGCAGCCCAAAATCCAGCTACACCCATTGCAGCTGAGCCTGGCTATGGTGGCAGCAGGGCACCAGTGCCAGGCTCAACCCTTTGATTCTCCAGCCTCAGCCGTCGCTGTGCCCCACCACACACCCTGTGCTCCAGGACAGCCAGATCTCCAGCACTCAAACAGGTATTTCATTGATGGCTGGCAAAATAGAATAATTTTACAAAGCCTGAACTTGCTAATCAAGAAGAAACCTTCCCAGTGTGTAGCGGGATGCCATGGCCTCAGCTGGGCACAGCCTGACAAAGCCCAGCTGCCCTCAGCCTTGCTGAGGTTACCCCACTTCTCTCACCAAGCCTGGGGGAGAGCACAATGGGGCTGTCTGCACCTAACAGCCCCCTGAAGAGTTGTTCATAAAACAATCCTACTGGATACATCACCTGAAATGGAGAGCAACAAAAAATGTTTCAATTGATGAATTGCTCTGCTGCAGTCCAGGACAAACTGACAACTCATGTTCCACCTGCTGAGACAGGAAAGGACCTATCCAATGAATTCAGACTGTCTAGTCTCTTGCATCACATCTACTATGTTTAAAAAGTCCATTAAGAGCCTTCTATTATAGAATATTTTTATGCATAAATATTCTAGACTGGGCAGATTCTATATATACATGCCATAACAGGTTTACTTGGGCATTTGTGGTGAGCTGTCCTGGTACTTCTTGTTAGAGAAAACACTGGATACTGACCATCTGCTTAGGTCTTCTCACTCACTACTGATGCAAGAATATTAAACTCAACCCTCCTGTCTTGCATTATGTATTCTTTGCCTGATTATTTTTTAATTGTTTTTGTGTGTGTGCACAAATCCCAAGGCATGTGTGCAAATTAGGATTCCTGTCCCATGCCAGTCTGGGCACATGATTCGTTTACATGCTCATTTAAAAATCTGAGTCTTGTCATTTCAATCTGCTACAGTAATTTAGCTCTAATGTGGAACTGGTGCCAGGGGTTTGAAGGGTTATTTTTCCTCTCTATGGACAAACTGCTGTATTGTGGTTACATTCCTATTTAATGGCATGAAGCCACTTAAAAGAACTAACCTGCTCTATGCAAATGTTAACAATAACAATTTTCTGGCAATACCATTCTACTTAAAATAAAATAGAAAATCAGCTGCTGCTATTTGAGAAATATGCAGGTACTCTGACCCATGGCATGATGGCAGAGAGTACTCCTCTGCTTGCATCACTGTCACAGAAAAAAGTTGGACATGAGCTCTGAAATAAATAGATTGCTCTGGATATATTTGCAAATAAAATGAGCATACTGTTAGCTCGATTTAATTGTCTCTCACAGTATTTCCCATTCTTTTTCTTTTCCATAGTATGACAGAAAGCAACACAGGAATCCAGTACTATGCACCATGGTTAAAAGAGCATCAGCAGCAGACTTGGAGACAGGTAGATGGCTCTGAGGCCAAAGCAGAGGCCCAAAGCATACCAAAGGATAAGAAAAGTGCTGGCAACTGGGTGCCACGTCTGGAAGATGTATAACTTCATCTTGCAGATGCTGAGCTGAGTGCCCAGAGCAATCGTCTTCAATTATGGTGAGAGCCAAAGGGTGGAGAGAAACAAAGAGGGTAATGAGAACTAGATGCTGTTCTGCCAGTTCCTGAAAGATTATATGTTTATTCATTTAGTTACCAAAACACCAAGTGTTTTCAAGAGAAATCTAAACTTTGTATATGTCTGGGTGCAATACAAGTGCACAAACTAATCTGCATGCAAGACGGTAGTTAGCTACAGTGGATGGCAATGTTACTGATGTTTATTATTTATAACACCCTCTTGGTCAAAATCCAGGAATCTGGCATATGTACTGAGGCATTATGAAATCCCCCCAAATTATAATCACAAGTAACTCAGAGATTATTATCTGCAGAACACCAAGAACGTGCTTTGTAGCACACACTGTCCTTGTCCTAAGTGCTCATATTCCTGTTTGAAATGTCACTTGTCAGGAGGGAAGACGTTTGTCCAAGGAAAGTTTAAGGTCAGTAATAGTATGATTTATTGCAGAAACATCATGACTCTGCTCAGGAGACATGGGCAACTCTTCAGGAAATATTGATTAGATGGTGAAAAGCTTAGCTTTCTTCTTTGTGGAACAATACAGTCTAGCTGGGTTCTTTGTACTGAAACATATTGTATATGAAGCAAATTGGCAGAGAACATTGACTAAAATGGAGAAGAGACTTAACTCATGTGCTCACCATCTCCTGCTCTCAGCACTGCCTTAAGCCACGCAAAACATCTCTTTGAGGCACAGGCAGGACAGATACAAATAAAAAATCAGGCCATTTTTAGCTGTGGCCCTGTGAGTCTCCACAGCTGATGTCATCCACAGCTCCCCTTTCTGCAGTGCCTCAGGTTTAAGTGTAACTTACTCCCAAGGCTGTGCCTCTCCCTGCTGTTAGGTCTTCTGTCACAGAGCATCATCCCTCCCTTCCCACTGCCCATCACTGGGTTTGGGTCTGGGCACCACTGTCCACCACTTTGATCAGTGCCGTAGTACCAAAAGGCAAATTGCTGCTCAAGGTATTCTGAGGAGTCAGACCAAAACCAAGCTCTACCAGGCTGCAGGATTTGTCTTACCATGCAAAGGCAAGTTCCACTGTTGGCACACAGGCATCTTGTGATTAATGTTTTTCCCTTTACTGTATCAGGTCTGGTTTAAGTTGTAGATGTTAATAGTTGACACTGCTCTTTTACTTAATCTAAGCCACCTTGAAAACTCTGGGTGGCATTAAATAACAAAGTATGTGCAATAAAATAAATGGATTGTATATACTAGTAGGATAACATTCTTTAAATGGTTGGAATCTCAAATGAAGCATGAATAAGGGGCAGTCTAACACCTTTGCAGTTAGACAAATCTGAACCAGACAGACTATGGGTACTTGGCTTTTCAGATGTAAGAAATCAGTAATTTTATTTGTCAGAATCTACAGTAGGCTTTGAATGTTTTTCTTATTCCTTGACTATAATAATAAATCAAAGAAATTCGTGGTGTCATATGCAAATGGAGATACTATGAGTTCAAAACAGAAGGAATACAGCTTAAGGCCTGGCTCTCTGAAATCTTAACCTTTTAAATGTAAAAAAAAAAAAAAAAAGGACTGATATGATTAATTTTGCTACCAGTCCCAGCAAATGTGGACATAATAAATTACAGCAAAGACAGAACTACGATTCTTATATCTGGATATCCATCCACTGCTGAAGGCAGCAGCACTGCAAACTGTGCCCGTAAGACTCACTCTTCTAGTGGATTGAGTGTCTTTTGTTAAGCCTTCAAAGTTTTAAAACATGCTCTTCTGAAGTCCACAGCCTTTTGAATCAATGTTTTGTGAAAATAATTCACCAACACACACAATGGTTCAAGCACTATGGTACATAACACAGTGTACTGGCTGTATCAATCATAGTCTTAGTGTTGAGGGCATTGAGAGTTTAATACAAATTGTTTGCCAAAGGAGAACATTACCTGGAAAGAAGAGAAGTTACTTAAAGTTTTTCTTCCAGATCAATGAATGCCTTACTTTTGAAGGTTACTTGTACCACCAAGTTGTTCACGTGCAGGGCTATAAAAAATTCCACCACTGGAGTTCAAGACATATTAAAAAAGTAACAGGCAGAATCCTAGCCGAAGAAGTATTTTATCTGTGTAGACAGAACTTAGTAAACTAAGTTTCACATTTTTCTCAATCAATTTCTGCTCCTGATGGAATATGTAGATGAAAAACACATCATGCTGTTCAAAAGAGGGCTGTCAAAGATTCTTACTTTTCTGCAAATATAAATATAGCCCCTCATTTAGAAAATGAACAAAATATCTTATGGTTTTGTGATTATTTTTTTTAACTCAAACAATGATGAAAACCTTGAACACCCAATTCATAATTTATACCTGTTTCATGTATGGGCAATTTGCTAGAACTAGAACTGTTAACTAGAAAAAGTATTTATTTCTCCCTCTAGCTCCATCTTACCCTATTTACAATCTGATAATCTAGTTTAAAATAGTTAGTTTATAGATTTATAGGAGTCATACGTGGTCAAACAAAGAACACACCCTTGCAAATATATATTTCAAGTATTGTCTCAAAATAATAAGTTATGTTTATTTACCTAAAATCTCTCACACATGCAAAGTATCAAGAGTCATTTGAAACTTAAAAATCCATAATAAAGTTCTGAACAAGAAAAATAAAGGCTATGAACATACGCGTACAACCACTCTATAATTATCAACAAGGCTTTCTTTATGAAACTCCTGTTTCTCTTAGTTGCTGCTTTAGTTAAATCCACACAGGACCACAGAAAGGGAAACATCTCAGTTCCTGTGTAAAATACAATCTTTTCCCTCGATGGCAAGAAGAAAATCATGCTGCATAAGAATTCTCTAATATATTTGCCTTTAGAGTTTATTGACTTTACTTCTACTGGTATTCTACCATATACAAGTAACATTTAGTTACCAAAACTGAATCCTTGCTGACTTAAAAACCCATCCATTCAACAACAGTTTTGAATGAGTTGTATTAATTTAAGCAGTATGAAGCTAGCGACAGAGAGCACTAGGTCAACTAACCATATTTTAAAGGTTTTCTTTCTTAAAAGGGGGGGGGAATGAAGCCTAAAAATGTGCACCGTAAATCAGGATTCAGTGACTGAAAGGTGGAGCAAACATCCTTCTGGGATAATAAATCAAGTTAGTACTTGAATTTGTATCATCTTAGAACATCTTTCAACTTTATTTATTAGGTAGCTGAATGATTTTATCTCATCCATGTGTAGTCATCTAGTTCTGCCTGTATCGAGCTGTTCCAGACAGCATCTCACAGTAGCCTAAACTGTGTTGGAAAGAAGCTACCATTGATGAATATGGTTTTGATTTTGGGAAAGTGAGCTGTCTGTCTTTATCATGGATTAAGGTATCATTCGAAGGTACACAGCACACTTGGCTCAGAGTGGGCCAAGGTAGTCTCCATCCCCAGCAGCCCTCCAGCCAGGCTTCCCATCTGGTTCTCATAAGGCTCCCCAGCTACATTTCATCCTGTAAACTGAAGAGACGATGCTAGATTAAAAGCAGGCCCAGCAACGATAGGTTTCAGGAGTTGGGGCAGGTATTCTAATTATGTAACACATGTAGTCATTTCTGGTACATAAATTGGCTTCTTACTGGTACATATTTGATTGGTACCAGTTTCTCCAAGACCAGGCATGCTAAAGTAAAT
Source organism: Daphoenositta chrysoptera (assembly GCA_013397915.1). Lineage (NCBI taxonomy): Eukaryota > Metazoa > Chordata > Aves > Passeriformes > Daphoenositta > Daphoenositta chrysoptera. The sequence continues at coordinate 67,016 of VZRO01001568.1, read as the reverse complement.
GACGTCAACCTGCACCAACCCATCAGGGGAAGGAAAATTTCTGTTTGTTTTGCCTCTTTAGTCCACTTCTAACTATATTTTAATTAAATACTAGAAGACTAGTAAATACAACCTGCTTAAATCCTTGCAGCCACAAAGATGTCATTTCCCTGGGCAGGAGATGCTACAAGAGGACTCACATTTTCTCAACCCCATCTTGTCACTCCATTTTCAACACCGCAGCCTCCACTTTGCAACAAAGTTCACCCTGCCACAGATCCTCAAGCTCACACAAAGCTCCCCAGAGCTCAGCGGGATTCGAGGGCTGTAAGCTTCCTAACAGGCAGATCCTATTGCAGCACTGGGGACAATTGTACCAGAAAAATGTGATTTAGAGTTGCCATAGGTACTATTTCAAGAGCAGCATACAAAGGCATGTAGCAAGCATTACACTTGCTCAGTGATATCCTTCTGTGTATTGGTTGAAGTTACTTCCATTGTTTTTGAAATAAAAATGATTTATTTAGGCCCATGTTCAGGAATGCATTCAAGTATAAGTTTAACTATAATAAGCTAGAAATAGAATAAAATAAATCATCTAAAGTACATTGAAATATCCAGCATGGAATTTTTCTGAACCCTTTTTAGTAAGTTTCTGACATAGTTAAAACAGAGCAGAATTAATGAACATCCTAATGCAAGGAATCACGTGGTTTGTCTAGTAAATAAAAGGTAAATAGCCTCTCTCAGTTGAATATTGACACTTTTAAAACACGACATCTCCAAAATCAAACTAAATTCAATTTGCTGAAAGTGGTGCAAGCCAGAGGTGACTGAGTATGTTACTTCTCTACTCTAATGGAACAAGCATCAACCCTTCACATGTTTCCTGGATAATTGGGCTTATTGAGCAAAATACTGAATTTCTATTGGTTTTTCTGTAACACAAACCAACACCCAGTGCTAGTGTCATGTCAGGATCTGGTCAGAGGAATAGGTATATTTGCCCCAAGTGTCAGCTCTGGTGTATACCATGCAGGCCAACCTATTTTAAACCTATTGATCAGCTCCATGACTTTTTTTCCCACCCAGCCCATGAATAGACAGTGAACTAGCAAACTGCTTTGATATACAGCAGACTTGAAAACTCCCCAAAAGTTACCTCCATCTAGTGGAGAGATTTTAACAGATTTATTGGATTTTTCGCTCTTACTTAAACCATTGTGCCAGTAAACAGAATACCTTCATGCTTGGTGTGAATCTCACATTTCTCCTGAACTGCACTGGAATCCTGAACTTCCACCTGTCTGACATGAAAGGAGCATTTCACAGAATTTACTGTTTAGTGGAATTTACTCTACTGGATACCTTCTTTTTCTCTTATCCCACAGGAGATTAAGACTTCAAGACAGTTGAAAAAGTTCACGCAGGGGATAGCATTATACACACTCTGCATGCATTGTAGCCCTGTATTTAAGAACACATTTAGTTACAATTTATTTCCATGGCCTGTTTTCTTTTTCAGCAGCCTGTGTGAATTCTTTTAGGATGACATTAAATCAATCAGCTGCACCCATTGTGTTGGATTCAATATAGAACAGACCAAAGAACACGTAAGCCCAATGCCACTCTGTCTCTTAGGAATTACATGCTTGCTTAAAGTAAATTATGGTGTATTATAATGCAAAAACTGTCATGAGTTATTCGTGGCTAAACATCAAAACAAAGTAATATGTGGCAACATCTGATACTCAATTGACTTAAAGGTATTTGCTCCAAGGAATTAGTTACTAACCAAAATTATTGCCATTAACTTGTTCTGTAACAAAACTTTGCAGTAAAGAAAAGCAAAGGCACTGGATGTGGCCACAAAAAGCCCCATCCTTAAGCTAACACTCAGCTACATGTTGGGCCTGCCCTCTCAGCCTCATTCCCTCCACCTAAACTGAATAAACCTGGCATTTTACTTTTAACTTGGTCCTCCCCATCCAGGCTCCAGCTCTGTGTTGATCTGTTCCTGTGCTCAGTGCCACAAGCCAACTCTGCACGCCCAGTGTTCCTCATACACTCCAAACTACTCTCATTACTTTTCATTTCACCCATTTTGTTTCCCCAAGCCCTCTGGAGCCATCCTGACCAGAGTCTCTGGATGATATCACAAGGCAAATAATCTGAGGTGTAAAAGACTCCATTCTGAAAGTGTAAGAAAGCGGACTCTTGAAAAGAATGTGAACCTTTCTAGAATAAATACATTTCAAATATTATTCAAATAACTTGCTTTCATCTCTCTTTTTATTTCTTTAAAGTTAATTGGAAAGAAAGAAGGAAAGAAGTCACCAGGACACACATTCCAGTAGTCTCCTTGGTATAAATCAGGCAACACACGCACTGCACACCAGCAACAATGAAATGACCCCTTAAAATACTGCATTTCTTGCCAAGCATAACTTCTTTGAATACTTTAAACTTCACCACTGGCCAAAATTTGTGAGTTCAAAGTCCTTCTTTTCCTAGTTCAACCTGGGGCACAGTTCAGAGAAAGGAAAAAAGGCCTAAAGCAATTCATCTCACTTGATGTTTTCAGTAGAAAAGCAGGTCCAACTGTTGAGAGAGATACGCTCTTGGCCTCTACACACCCAAACGCTCCTTTGGGACTAAAACTATCAGACTCCTGTCATTGGTAATTTGGACACATCCCTTTCCCAACACTTCTGTGGAAACTACTCACACTAGCTGTGGTTGGCCCACTCACTTCCAGACAAGACCCAGACCTGGGGTCCTCACCAAGCCAGAGCATGAACTAGAGGACAAGGGAGCAATGTCAGAACTGGCTCGTGGTGGACCCCATTTCGGCTGTACTGCAACAGTACATCAACACCAGGAATCAGAATCACAGAGCTTAAACATTTTAATTTAATAATTAACAAAAGGCAAATACCACAGTCTTGTTCCTCGAGTCTTCAAGTTTACAACTTTCTTACTGTGGCTCCTGCACACTTGATAGATTGGATACTAATGGGCCACAGGAAACCAAAACAGATGACTAACATTAGCCAGTAAGTGTAAGCACCAGGGAAAGCAAAAACAGGCTGCTTTTCACTCCTCCCATGTTATCCAGCTATTCAGAATAAATACAAACACTGAGAAGACTATTTATAATTTGTACTTAAATAGAATCTTCTATTAGTAGGTATCACAGCAGTTTATGATTGTTAAGTACTTGGTATTAACAGGATAAGTGTCTGACACTCATCTGCAGAAAAAAATGCATGAAAGAACAGGAGACAGTCAAATCACACAAATGTATTGCACACACCACTGTGGGTGTCACTGAAAATGTGGAAAACCTTTAGAAGGAAAATTGAAATAGCTGAAATATAAAATCTTTTATGTCATAAGACTTCAGAAAATAGTTCTTCCCATATGTTTTTCCTTCCACTGTTTTCTGTTAGGGGGGGAAAAAAACCCCTCTTCCCACAGTCTCCATCTTCAAGAGAAAATGAGTGTCTGATTCCACTGAAAAGAGTTGTGTCATGAAACTGAATTCCAATTATTTGGGGAAAGAAAAATCCTAACTGTTTTTCTACCTCTTCTGTTCACAAAACTCAAATTAAATTGCTCTGGGCAATTATTAACAAAATAACCGCACAAAGTGAAACACTTTTAAAATATCAAAACAGGTCAAAAAACCCTGTCACTCTACCCACATCCAGCACACCAAACCTTTACAAATGCAAAAGCATCTGTGCCTGTATTTAGAAAAAAATAAAATGACCACTGTACCAAACAACAGAAAATGGTTTTGCACATAAAGTAAGGTTCACAACTGATCTATACTGGGACAATTATAAGGGATGTGTACAAAGACAATAGAATTAAAGCCTTAAACTGAATGCCTGTTTTGTAGAGCTTCCAGCAGATACCCCTTCACATGAGTCTCCCAGTCCAGTTCACAAAATAAGCTGCTGCCATCTTATGGAAGAGAACTTGAAAAGCACTTCATGCAAAACCAGTTCTGTTCTTCCTCCTTTCCTGCATTTCTTCACCTTCCTTGGTTTACTCTGTGATAAATAACTTTTTTTTTTTAAGAATTTCCTTGCCTTGCAAAAATCTGCCTATTGTGATGAGGTATTCTTTGGGGAAGTAACTTTTTCACCTCTGATTTTACAGTAACTTTCACAGCATCCAGAAAGTCAAATGGAATAGTTTTCCAAGAAAGGGAACAAAGCAGCCAGGCTGTTAATCCTGACACTGCCTCAGACAGAGGTTTCTTGTAAGATAAAACAAAAGCCAGCTGGAGCCATTCAGCCACTACAGGATAGAGTAATCAATTTTGCCCAGTTTTAAGGCAGTCATTCAGTGTGCTCCATCTCTGGACTTCTCTACATGGCCAGCTTGAACCAGTTTAACTAAAGGTGTGACTTTTAAAATGCTAAAATAAATGCAAATAAGCCAGTTTAAGCCTGAAGCCAGCACAAAGGTACAATTTCTCCATCTGTAAGTCACAAAGAACTGCACTTGCAGAACACCAGAGAGTTGCTGAGAGATTTTGCTTTTGTTCTGAACGGGAAATCCTTCCACAAGTTTCCATGTTATGCTTTATAGGAAAGCAAGTTTTCAGCTAAAGGAGAAGGCCTGTGAAAGGAGAGTGTTCAGCAAGGCCAAGATACTGTGTTTGTGTCAACACAGGACTCCTGCAAGTTCAGCACTCTTGTCATGGCCTAGGACGCAATATTTAGCCTGAACGTCTACATCATTAGATTCCAAAAATCATAAATAGCTTTGGAAGGAGTAGGACCAGTATGAGAGGAGCCAAGTGTCCTCCTTGCCCCTCTCACAGCACCTAACACTGACACTCTACCAGCGAGCCTGAACTTCCCCAGCCCTTCTGGGGCTTGCACCAAGCCAAAAAATACAGTCACTGGTCAAACACTTGCTTAGTTTTATCTGACCTGAGCGCTCCTTTTTCCTCTTCCTCCTCATGAAATAGTTTTCAACCCCCTAGTAACCAGGGAAGATGTTAAAAAAGTCCTACTGAGAATGAACAGCTACAACGTAATAACCCTACATTATTAAACGATACCAGCCAGATTTGGGTATTATGCAACCAAGGCTCTTCCAGCATCACAGACATAATCCCTCTTTCCCCATATGCACCTAAATTAACTTTATATAGAGCACCAGCAAACTATTACAGGAAAGCTACAACTACTGAACTGGGAGGAAGTAAGTGGCTGGCATCAAGGACACTAAGTGGGCACTCAGGTATGTTAGTTCAAGCAACAGGCTTCTGTGTCCTTGTAAGATTTTACACAAATAATTTGTGCCCAAATACTCAAAGGGAGCTTGCCCCCTAAATGTTTCCCCAGCAACCAAGACCCATCTTGCAGTGCCTCTGCAAGCCTCTCTCTGCGCACTGCAGGGGACTAATGATTATGGAGAACTCAAGCTTTGGAGAGGACCAACTGAAGGTGCCCAAGACAAGTACCTTCTTTCTCTTCTATCAGCTTGGCAAGTCTTGTTTAGCAGCATTTCTCAGTTATGTCTGAAAAGATTATATAATGTTCACATTGCCCTTAAATAAAAATTCCAGCACTTTCATGGCCCTTTATTAACTGAGAGATATAAAATTTCAATAAGGAAAGAGACTGTGGTTTCAAGGGTCCACTTAGTCTCTAATCAGAGCATAAAAGATTGTTTTAAACATATATATATAAAACACATTGCCTTTTTTTTTTCTTTTCTTATACTTTTTTACTTTCCTAACAGATTCCTCCAAACACCTACATTTAAAATAGCCTTTCTATAGTGCCCAGTGTTTTCTTTGGCACATTTGGAGAGCTGTGTTTTGGGATAAAAGTAAATTGCACCATAAGACAAAAACAGATTAGGAGATTTGACAGGACTTGACAAAAATCTGTTGTGCACAGGCAGAGTTTTTCAATAGGTCATTTAAAAGATAAAAGCTGTGGAGGAAAGAGTTCTGCTCAGTGGCAAACTCATCCAACCTTTGCAAAGCCTACAATATAGGCTGCAAGGGAGGCGGAAGTTACAGAGCACGAGAACACACACAAACTCTCACATCTGAAAGTTATTATACACATGATTAAGTATCATTTTTCATACAGTGCACACATGCACTTGAGCAATGGTGTAGTCCAGAAGAGAGACCTTTATGCCCATCTGACTTGCAAGCAGTTGCAGGGTGGGGGAGGCAAAAAGGAGCAGATTCTCTCTAACACTTAATGTGCCAACCCAGGTCCATACAGCCCAGCTACCCTCCAAATCCAACTCAGGATGAAACCTGGATCTCCACCTTTGTCTTATACCAGGGATCCTGGCAGGTAACTCAGTGTGCAGGGCAGATAGGAGCCAAGTACCACCCCTTCAGCTCCTGAGGGGAGCAGCTGGAGGAGTAAGACCCAGTGCACACTGTGGGACAGACCTGCCCCACAGCTTTGAGGCACATGGTGTAGACACCTTTACAGAGTACACCTTAAAATACCTGAGAACAGGAAAGGAAAGGAAGAAGCTCGCTGTCATACTACCTGCTAGGAAAGGCTATCTACTGCTGCTACTGAGAGTATGTTTTTCTCTACCTAACAGTTCCTATCTCTCAAAAATAAAGTTACTCCAATTCCTTCTACAGTTTACACATCTTCCTATGCTTGTGCAGCTCAGTGACAAGAGAACTTCACCAACAATGCTCTCAGCAGCACTTCACAGCCCTGCAGAGATCAAGCTTCCTAACTTTCTAAAGCAATTCAAACATTTTCAAGCCAACATTTTGCTGTATTTCCTTCACCAAATGAACAACAACAAAAAGGCTGGAATATTGAAAGAGTTTTGTTCTGGCAGAAAACTAGACAAACCAGGTACAGATTCCCTAGCTCAACAGAACTCAGCTCCAGTCATGTATCTCAGTAGTTCATACCCTTTTGTTTCCACCAATACAAAAGGGCACAGAGAGCAGGAGGAAAGGTTTCCACCTTTTCCTGGCTAATGACTGACAGTAGAAAATATATATGCCCACTAGCATTGATAACATCTTGTTTCTTTGAGGTATGAAGCTTAAAAATGCAAGTTTCACCATGAAATCTTCCCTGTTCATTAAGACCTGCCCAACAGCTCTCTCACCTCTAACACACAATTCCCAGCTGCACTGAGAATTCTCCAGTCAGTAAGTCTGATGTCTTGTAATCCATGTTCTGAAGCATACCCTGTGTTTTGCTTAGATTGCATTAATGTACAATTAACAAGTCACATAGGTTTTCAGACTTCTTATAGCCGAATTTCCAGAAGCACAAAAAGCACAGGTAAACTTGGAACCACTAGCAGATGGCCTGGCATGACACGACCTCAAGACCTCCTCTCCTGAGAGAGGTAGGCAGTGAGGAACAGCTACTTCAAATCAAAAGAATCTCATCTTTCACTCCCCACAAGAGGTAACAGCACTTCTTCCCGCTGCATTCTGACACAATAGCACGTCAGGTTTGCTTCAGCAGTGTGCCTGCAGTACGGCTCTGTCGCTGCTCAGCACCCGCAGGCACCACCAGCAGCACTTCCCAAACACAGTCAGAACTCAGCTCCTCTGGGAAGTGCAACACATCAGTCTCTGTGGCACAACCGGAGAGTGCATTCAGCTGTTAACTGAAAGGCTGGTGGTTTGAGCTCACCCAGGGACGGAGGAGATCCCTTGTAAGGGCCAAAAAGACCCTCGTGAAGCCCAGTAAGGGAAAGTGTCCAGTCCTGCCCAAGGGAATGAACCAGCACAGGCACCAGTAGATGCTGTGGCCGCTCCACTGGACAGCTGCTTCACAGAAACGGACCTGTCACAATGGCACTTTGCTGGCTTGTGTTCACTTAGGGTTTGCCAGAACCCCCAGGTCCCTATTCCAGGGAAAGCTCAACTCCAGCTCAACTGGGGAAAGCTTAACTCTTCACAGAATATACTGAGTTGGAAGGGACCCAAAAGGTTCATCAAAGTCCAACTCCTGCCTCACACAGGACAGCCCCAAGAGTCACACCATGTGCCTGACAGTACTGTCCAAACACTTCTTGAACTCTGTCAGGCTTGGTGCTGTGACCACTTCCCTGGAGAGATTATTCCAGTGCCCAACCATTTTCTGGGTGAAGAACCTTTTTCTAAATAAAATCCAACCTAAACCTCCCCTGACAAATTTATACGAGTCCCTCAGGTTAAGTCCATCTTGCTTCCATAAGCATCCTTACTCTGTTCTTCTGGAGGACACCTGCCCACAGGCTTAGCATGCATCTATTCATCTATCTTCCTCATACCTAACCTGAACTAAAATAATTACATCTAAAGCTGAATGTGTACGTGTCAAGAGGTGACACGTAATCCCTGGTATAAAATACTTATACACTTACATATTTTATTAAATTATATTAATAAAATATTGCTGCTAGCTATATTAAATATGCTTACTATACTGTGCACTATAATAGTTTCTGTTTTGTGTACAAAACCTATTACACATTATTTAAACTGTCTTCACAGTTTGTGGGGCTGCTACTGCTCTTCCCTGAACCCCAGTTCACAGTTTCACTCCTAATCCTAAGTAGCTACATCTGGACCTTCTCATTACTGTTAAAGAACAAGTTTCATGCTGTCAACAACATCTGGATAGCTGCATTCCTCAGAAAGTCCAGTCTGACAAGCATTAAGAACTGGGAACCAAGCACTCCTGTCAAAAGGATCCAAGCAGACAGACCAGATGCTAGTAAATCCACAGCTGATGAGACACAGAAAACACTAGAAGAGTTTCCTTCCAATCATGGTTTGACACTTCTATTTTAAAACTCTACTGAGGTTGTTTTAAGCTTCTAAAATAAAGAACTAAAGCCCAGAAATTCTAGAACTTGACTGGGAATTTTGCTATCATTGTACATAAAATGCGCAGAGATGTTACAGAAACTGGGAGCACAAGAGAAAGAAATATTTACTCACTGCGACCATTTTCACTCTAACAAAAAATACCAGATGTTAGTCAGGCACAAGGATAAGGACAAAACTTCCATTGCATTAAAATCAATCACAGAACATATGCATGCACAAGTTTGAAAACACATCTTCACAGTTCTTTGGCCATATAACCCTTCATAATTTTTTAATTAAGGTGCCACAGGTACTCACAAACAAAGGGTTAGAAACAAAAAAACCTTTGACGTTTTAATGGAGAGCTCTTTTTCTCCCACTACTGGACAGTGGCCAGGAAAAACACCTTACATTTCCCCTTCAAGGCTCAACTAGGTCTGAAACGTATGCAATGATTTGTCTGGGAACATGAACAAGCCCTGCTCATGCTAGTGCTGCTTATTGATACTTTCATCAATAAGGCATTACTAAGGCACCAATAAGGCACACAGGACAGCAAAACACAAACCTACCACAGGGGCTTTGGACAGGATGGCACTTACAGGTTGGATGCAGCACCATGAACACCTGTATCAATCCTCCAGTAGCTAAATAGCAGTAACTTGTTTTGATCACAACATAGGCTGCCCAAGTTTTGCAAATGTTTGAAAAAAAGAATCCGTTAGGCCTCAAAACATACAATTACTGCATCAAACTACAGGGCAAAATTAGAGGGGTTATTGTAATTCACTGTATATCAGGTTACTGGCAAACAGGGGAACTAAAAAGGAGTCATACAGAGCAGTTATCACTGTGGTACACAATGGCAGCAAGACCACCGTGCCCTGAAGTTCTGCCATGGCTGATGAGGCAATCATTGCTATTGTCTGGGGACTCACTGAACTCTCGTTTTCATTTAGTTAAGACTTACTTTGAGCCAGCTGTTGATCTCATTAGTGCAGCAGGAGAACAGGAAAAGTGATGCTGTAGTTTGGACAAAAGCCCCACTAGCAATAAAAATCCCAGCATCTTGAAACCTCCAGCAAAAGCCTGTCCCACCTCCCTTTTTAAAACAGCAGAAGAAGAAATACAAGACAAAACCGTAACAACACTTAGCAGTATTCTCAAGTGTAAACTTAAGAAGATGCAAGTGCTGTGCCATATTCTTCCAGGCTAGTGTAAAGCCTACAAAAAACATCTGCCATGCCTGAGTACTAAACTGCTAATCAGTACTTTATTGACTAGAATAAATGAACTGGAAGCAACTTCAGTTTTAACAGCCTTTCAGGATCACGGAAGATTTCTTAGTTACCTCATTGTGGTTTAGTGCTTTAGTGTATAAAACTCCCTGCCATGGACATGGACACAGTCTCATTACTCGATGAAGAGCAAACAGCTCTCTCCATTATCCCTCTGCGACCTACTGAGGTAAGGTGAAGGACCTCCTGCACATACTTCTCTGGATGCAATACCCACTATTCCACAAATATGCCTAAACCAGTTTTGAGCAGAGCTTATGATACAACTTGTAGTAGCTTCAGATACACTTGTGTTACAACTACAACAGTAGATGTGCACTTGGAGATAACCTGACCTACAAAGGGGGGGAAGAAATTTAGGAAGCATGAGAACATTTATTTGAAAGATGGCAGCTCCAAAACCCACCAAACCCCCCCCCATAAAAGAAAAAGGCAAGAGAAAGAATTTAAAAATGTAGCAGAGTAACTGTTGCTAAATTTGCTTTAGCAAATATTGGAAGCACAGGAACCCAGCCTTCCAGTGCACAGCTTCTTGACAGAGAAATGATGAAAAGAAGTGACACTCTAGGAAAAACATTCCCCAGAGACATAACTAAACAGGCTTAAAAGATGAAGTCAGAAAAGGTAGTTGCAAGTCAATTAGACAACATCTACTTAAAAAAAACCCTCTAACTGCTCTCAGTCTCACTAATTATGCTGTTTCAGAATACTTCTCTCCCAGAAATATTTTGCAGGGAAATAAGGAATAAATGACTTAATTCTTTTGCAGAACAATACCCACTATTCAGAGCGCCCTGCCATTCCCTCCCTCTGACAAAAGCTGTCAGATCTGGCAAAGGCAGAATAAAAGATGAATCCAGGTCCTGTGATTAAAGGACCTTCTGTGAGAAACCAAAAGTTAAGTCTCTTCTCAGCATAAGGATGCACCCAAACTAAGGGGGAAACAAATATGGGAATAAATTACAGGCATCTGCCAGCATTATGATACTTGCCAACCATTGTTGACAAAATAAAGTTATTCAGGGTTTTAATTCACCTACAACTTTCCTCTACTGTGAGGAGATCCTACAAAATCCAAAATCCTTTGACCTCAACGTTAACAGACAAGATTTGCTCAGTCCATATACTCTGCATGCAACAGTAATGCAAATCTATGATTTTAATATAATGTTTATGCATATTTAATATTATTACATTTACATATTTAAATTATCCTACTACATTAACAATACTAGATACAATATTTAGTAAAAACAACTACCATAGTTAAGTCTTCAAATTTTGGTAGTTTTCTATCAAGTATAAAACAGAATAGAAAACAAAGTTTCCATGTTAAGAAGAAAGCGTATTTTAATAGAAGCAGCCAAGACCTGTTGCAAAACACAGATCATGTATGCTGACATTTAGGCAAAACCTTGCAGCAATAAAAGGTACTGTAATTCACTATATTTCCAATAAACTGCCTAATGGTTCAGTTACTGCACTATAGTGATTATTTAAAAAAAACCCACAGAGCACAGCATCTTGTCCTTCAGAAATAATTGTACGTACGAAATGACCTTGTTTAAACCATATGTGCTAGAAAATATAGAACTCTGCAATAGAAAGATGTTAAAAAAGTTGAATACTGTGGAAAAAAATTTATTAAGTCTATACAAGTCTTCTGAAACAAACCATTGGCTTTGATACAGTAAATTCAAGTGAATACTCATTGCAATAGTATTTTTTCATACAGAAATCAAGAAGCCCTATAGCTTCCCATTTAGTGTCTGTGACAGAAGTTTTATTTCTGAATATGTAGCTGCACAAGGCAGACGTGATAAGAGATCTCACAGCCACAGTGAGCTACAGTTGAGATAAACTTATATAACAAACATTTGAGAAAATTAGGAATCCATACTGAAGTGTGGCAAATTGATTCACAATGAAAGAACAATGACATCACTCAGACCCCTTGCCAATAACGAAGACTTTCTGCAGCAAGTCTAGAGCAGACCATCATAAAAACCTAGAGTGCAAGAGTACCACAAATTTAGTATATAAATATCACAGGATTAAAACTCCAGTTAAGCCATCAACTGAAGTGACAATTAAAAGGAAAACATGGCATCTCCCAGCTTTGCAAAGGAAGCTTTCAAAGCATCTCTTCAAGAAAGTGCTGATAGCAACTAGGGCCTGTGCCAATTTGTGTTTTAGACTCCACTGCTGTAAGACAATTTTAGCAAATTTGTCTATGAACTGTATAATCCTGCTGCTTAATACCTTAAAAAAGCATTTACTAGAAGAGATTAAATGTAACATTTATAGCTCATACTGTTTCCAAGATCTGTGCACACTATATAGTTCTATAATTTCAACAGAATTTAAAAATAAGACGAAGAGCAGACAATGCAGTAATGTGTTTGTTAGATGGCTTTGTTTAGAATAGTTACACAATTAATGTATACAGTTGTAAAATTTTTAGTGCATTTGTTCTTGCACATTATTTATGCTACTTATAAAAACCTGAAGATTGCAAATTGGGCATGCTTACCATAACATTTTCAAACTGGGAAAGCTGCAGAACATTTTTTCTACAAGTGTTCACTGCCATGATACAAAACAAATATGTGCAAACTGCAAGGTCCCTAAAAATAGCATTTAATGACTTTATGTACAGAAAGATGTAACTATCTGTTTAAATATGCAAAGAGTGAGCTTCCCAAAGTTTATAACATAGAACAATATCCACCACATGCTCCTCCTCCTCCATATCCTTCTTCCTTGTTTGATAACTTTACACCTCTGTTTTGGCTTTCACTCTCCCACAGTCCAGGAGTCTGAATGATTTTTTCAACAAGTTCTTCAAAGGCACACTGCACACCATCACATGTTTTTGCACTTGCCTCTGGAGAGGGGACACAAAAAGTCAAGTGTTACCATAACTTCTGGTAACTTGTTTAATATTTCTCTTTCAGTTAAGTTTCAACTTACAACAGGTTACAACTGTACAATTGTTACAACTTCTACAACATATTCTGTAAAAACATAGCAGTGATACCAAAATGAGCAGGTATGCAGATTTGTCACCACAGGTAGCACCTCAAAATATTTTTAATAGAAGAGCTTTCAAGTTGAACTTCACTAGAACATATGGAGACAGGTACAGCTTAGCTTTATTTTTCTGTGGAAAGTAATCCACTAAGAAAAATTAGGGTTCTTTTCTGAAAAACCTGGTTGCTGTTCTGTATTTCAGTTCTGCACATTAGTCTTAACTGCAGTACTATCAGACCATAGGAACCAAGGCTCCATACTGCAGGATTCTGGATCCATCGCCATGATAAAACTCATCTGATAAAAAGCAATAAGGGATCTCATTCCTTTTGCAGCTAGAATAATTCTACGTAATTTCACTCAGGATCCTTTCTTTGACCAAGACTAAAAAATCTAATCACAGGTTATATTATGAGAACAACAGACATCACCAGAAATTGTTCAGTTCCACAAGTTCCCTGTTCGTCTATGCAGCCATGCAGATACTTAATATATGTAGCACGCATATATACATATATATATACACACTTAGTTATAGTCTAATTCTCTTTTTTGTTTTCATTTTCTATGCACTTAATAGCTTGTGCCTCAACTTCGAACTTTTATTTCCACATCTGACACTGTAGCTGAAAAGAAACACAGCAGGACACTAAACAAAAGTAAGTCTTTAGTCAGAGATAAATAATGTAAGCCTAAGTACAGGAATGAATGAGTACAAGTCAATTAACTGCTCTGCTACTGGAATCATCCCTAGCACCAGTTTTCTCTCTTTTGCTTCTGTAATTAATTTAGCAAGCCAGCTGGGAAAAGAAATCAGACAAAACCCCAAACCCAAAACAGGTTTAACCAGGCTACAGAGAGCCTGTACTCTGCCCTTCATCCTTATGAATTTCCACATAATCACCCACAGTTAGAACAGATATCTGGACATAGGGACAACTTTAAAAACTGGGTATACCCATTACCTTTGTGCCTACTGCAGGAGAGAAATCTCATTAGCTGGACTGGATATATAAAGACTATCAATCCTACAGAGTGGTACTTTTCCTTATGTAACAAAAATAAAGAAAGATCTCTGCAAACACCTATAACATACCTATGAACAACATGGAATGTTTTCTTGCAAATTTGAGGCCTTCATTTCTGTCAACTTCACGGTTTTCCTATAATAAAACAAAGCATTAGTATTCATTATTAACAAAATACACCAGCAGATTACTTATTCCAGTTGAATTTGGTTTACCTTATCAATCTTGTTTCCAACTAACATTTTCACTATGTCATTCCTTGTGCAGTAAGTTTCCAATTCATTTAACCAGTTATCCAGCTTGACAAAAGTATCTCTTCTTGTGACATCATAAACTGAAAGATATTAGCGATATTATTTCCACAATATTTTTCCAAGAATTACAGCTTACCTCACAAAAGGAGCAAAAATAATGGCTTATTGAATCAGAAAACTCAAGGAGTCCTAGAGATTCAAATTTACCTTCTATATGAACAACTGGAAAAAAAAGTAGGACATCCACCAGCTCAAATCACTGATGCAGAAAAACTCCAAGCTTCAGCCACCTACAGTTCTCAGACTAATACACCTTGATCCATCCTAGCTTACAGGCTAGAGACTATCATTCTCCAAGGAATTGCAGATCCCTAAGGTAGGATATCTAAAATCACTACACAACAGCTATGCAAAGAGGATGGCATGACCTTCAGTACTGAAGCTATGAAAGTGTTTTTTCCTTTGTTTTCACACCCCTCGTGCAGACAGGCATAAATAGCTTCTTTCAATCAAATCTGTAACTTGGCTTCCATGAACAACCTTATTTTTTGGAAGACAGGTAACAAAGACATAGTCAGGAGATACTGAACAAAATGGGAGAGCAAATTTCAACAGCAGAACCTTCTATCTCCCGAACAGTGCTTGTTTACAGCTTTCAACAGTAAGTGGCAGGTTCAGTGCAACTGAGTGACTTGACACAACATGCTTTGACAGCAACTTCCTATTCCAGGAAAGTAATGCAACTCACAACTTGGGAAACCTACCAGGAGGTCACATGACAGATGTTACTCCACATGAAACAATTTAACTAGACACACTATCTTAGCAAGGTTCTCTGAAGTCAGAAGCAACTTCAAGAAAATTAAATGTACTTCCCTGCCCTTACTTTAGTCATCTCCTCACTCCTAGCAGTGGAGAAGCAGAACTTCAGAGCTCAGTGCCTAGCAAACAGGCTTCCATATATGAAAAAAGAGGCACAAATGAGACTTCACTGTGAAGCTGCAATTATGGGTTTTGCCTGGGTTTCTCACACACAGATTGGTGCTTTCTACATGCCCAGCTAGTCTTTTTTAAGTGATTCTGACAGCGTAACATTCCATCAGTTGGGAGACAAATAATAAAAAACCCCAGCCAGATTCCACACTGTTTATACTAATTTCATTAGGAAAAAATAACAGGGAGAAGAAAAAGAAAAAGCTGTATCATACTGATTCAGAGAGATTCCACTGAGGAGACTTTTTTTTTTTTACTCTGCACTTAGTAAGCACGGGCAAAACCAAAAAGCAATACATAAGACAAATTCATGACAGCTCAAGGACAACAGCTCCAAGCTATCCTTTCAGATAGCAGTAGCTTTTATTCTCATGCAAAAATCAGAGGTTCTCAAGCCAGTAAGGCTGACTACATGAGAAGGAGGTTAAGACATCAAGATCCTTTAATATGAGTTGTTCAACACAGATACAAAGATTTTTAATATCAATTAGATACTATATAAAGGCTGTATGAGTTTGTGTAACTCCAATGCACAAGAAAACTACAAACATTTGAATTAGCATGCAAAGATATACTTACCTAGGATAACACCTTGTGCACCTCTGTAGTAACTGGGGGTTAATGTTCTGAACCGCTCCTGACCTGCAGTATCCTAAAAAGCCATTCAGAAAGTTCCATTATTTAGAATTTGAGCAGAATGCAGTTTAGTTTTCAGGTATTCTACTTCTAATGAAGATGCAAAGTAAGATTTAAACTAGCAGATTAGCTGAGTTTACTCCATCCCCTGCTGTTTTACTACACATTAACTTTGAGATTTTATGTAGTCTGTCCTGGGAAACACCTTTGAACTATTAGGTATAGTATGTAACTGGATTATCTAACAGTAGGATAGCCTTTTCTGCAAAGGCATTTGATCTGCAGCTAGTACTGCAGCAACCAGCAAGAAAGCAGCATAGCTGCAGTGCTAAGATTTTCTAACAAGCATCACAGCCCATGACAACCAAACCAGTTCCTTCACTTCAATCACTTGGTCCAATTAAATTTGATTGAGTATCTGGGTAAATGCACTAACATGCTATAACACAAAAGAAGCAGAAATAAGTCAGAGGTTTTCCTGGCTGTAAGCAAGGTTGAGTTTACATCCTAAAATTAGAATGCTGTTTTCTTTTCAGAGATTAAGTTATAGTGCACACTCATTAAAGACTTTATGCATAGACTATTTAAACAATTTATCCAGTTTACCCAGGTTAGAAGTGACACATGAAATACTGTGGATTCCCTGACAAAGAACCTGAATAAGCAAACTGGACTTCAGCATTCTACAAGCCATTCAGTCAATGTCACACATCTAAAGCTGGTTTTGTGTTACGATACACCTTCACAAGCTTTTCTTTTCCAGTTTACCTCAGGATTATTTCTTTATATTTACCAATATGTAACAGTAACTTATCATTCCTCATTCTGCTATCAGTCTGGTTTTCATCCTGTATGCCTTTTTTATTTTCTGTCAAGCTATTGCATTTATTTTCCTTGTCAAACCTTGATTATTGTTTATTTATTTTAAATTAATTTATGAAATCACTTATTTCCTTGTTTATTTCATTGATGGTTACTACTATAACTAAGACCTAAGTCCTGTTTGTTAGTGAGGTATGAAACACCCTCCAAGCCACAGAAACATTGCAATACACATCTCATGTTCTACTACTATTTCCCAAGGAAATGAAGGTCTGGTATCTTGCTTACATGAGAAACAAGGTTTTAATCTTGCTTGGTACAAGAAGACACAACTGGGTCTGGCTATTCAAAAGGTGCTTCAAGTCACGTAAGTGTGGGGGCTGGTTTACACAATGGAGAGTGTTTTTTAAAAGTTTGGAAGTACTTTTTCTTCACTTGCCATAACAGAAGTTCTACTTTTAACTAGAACAGAAGTTGAACACTCTAAAGCTACAATTACAAACACTGCTCCTCTCACTTTGAAATGCATCTGCAACAAATAATTCTGACATCAAACCTATAAAAGTCTTTGTATGAGGGCTATGAAGTTTAGACTAAAAATGGGTTAAAAGAGGTAACATATGAGCATGCAACTGTAATTCTTAACCTATTAATACACATCCTCAATGCTACAGGCAAAATTTAGTAAAGAAGTGCACCCTTCTACTGAGTTAACACCATTTAATTCCTCCTTTTCTCTATTTCTATCCAAACCAGACCTGGAATTAGTACTGCAGAAGCTCACAGGCAACAGAACCACCCCATGAGCCAGCTGTCCCACAGTTCATTGCACCTTCTGAATGCTGCAGTATTAACCTCCCACTTCTCCAAATCACCTTCATATTAACAGAAAAGGATTCGATAGAAACTATACATTATACAAACCCTAGCTATTCCTAAAGCAAGGCAACACATGAAAAACTTAGGAGAGACTTACCCATATTGCCAGTTTAGCTTTGTTTCCATCAACTGAAATAGTTTTCACCTTGAAGTCCACACCTAGAGGAAGAAAAATATTTTAGTTCTTCAAACATACTACAGCTATCTTTGAAAAAGAAAATAAAGATAAATGGAAAAAATAAAATCAAACATTGAAAAAAAATCTGTTTTGACATGAGCAGGAAGAATAAGTTCCATTAGCTATTTATGAACCTTGATCAAAATGCAAGGTTTTCTCACTGATGGGCTTTTGCAAAAGCCTAAAGGCCTTTTAAGCCATTGACTCGAAATATTTTATGGAAGTAAGGCAAATACTACACCTCTTGTACTAAAGCACATATGCCAGGACAAATTTTCAAGTTTATAATTCAAATGGATGAACTTTCTATTCATTACCCACAAACATGTTCTCCAAACAGACAACAAGGTAATGGTTCCGCTGCTCAGTCATCTACTCCAACATGTAACCATTCTCCCCCCTTCACTCCACCCCCAGGAATTAGCAGCCTATCAATTGCTCAAGGACAAGATGCACAAAACTCAGGCCAAGGAGAACAATATGTTAGTGACTGCAAATTTAAAGGATATAGTGACACACATCTGTTTGAGAGGCTCAGCACAGTTATGAGTCATTATGCTTTAATTTAACCCTTGGGCAACTAATAGCAAGTAACTAACCAGAAATACGTTTCAAGTATTTTGGAACGACTTTCACTTCCCACCAGGCAGCAGCTCTGAAATGAAGTAGCAGTGTGGAAAGTTGATACTGTTACGAGAACAACTTGCAAGTGCAACAGCAACCTTTTTGCACTTGGAATAACAATGTCAATCATCACACTCCCTACCAGATAAAGAATTTAACTATTCTAATAAAAAATGAGTAGAGCCTCAGGATGAGTGTGCTGCACTTACATTCCCAAGTTCATGCAGATTACAAACAAATACGAACAGCTGCCAAAACACATTCAACCTAAAGTCACAAAGGATATATAGGATGATTAAGAAACTGAGTATTATAAGCAGATTTAAACTTCAGTTGCACTGAAGTTTAAAAGAGCTTTGTTTCAAAAAATATAAACATGATTTTTATTCCACTGTTTCACAGCTTCAGCTCATTGAAGTGTTCCCTGAAGTGTCAGGTGTTTTGCAGAGACAACATTCTGCACTGGAAGAAGCCCATACTCTACTTCACGCAAAATTTTCCCAAAGTACATCAACTTTTGTACAGAACTCACTTTTTTTCATGTACTAGGACTCCTAGTCCCTAACTTAGCAGTAATATAATGCTCAATACCATGTACAAGGATGGTACATTATTCTAGAGTTATGTTCACAGAAAAGAACAGTTGCTATTAACTTTAATTTAAACACCAGTTCTTAGAACTTTACCTAGTCCACAGAAGTCTGCTATGCTAGCAATTTGACTCAATTTGATCCTAGAGAACATTCTGTTCTGCCCCCTTTTCAGCACTCAGCAGTAACTTTTAGACTAACAGAATTTCTTTCTTCCACTGTAATTGCATGTTTCTTCCCCTGAACTCCAAAAATCACCATTTTCAGTTCAGTCAGCATGTCCAACAGTTCACAGTGCATTCTTTTATCCATTAGTCTGGCACCAAACCTGTAACTGCAGATATTGCAAGTCTATTGGATACTTAAGATGATAAATTAAAGTACGTTGTAATAATTTCAAGACACAAAACTTTCTTCCTTTAGATAAACATATTATATGTATTCTGAAGCCACAGTATCCTTCTCCCATTCAGTAAACAGATTCAATATCTTGTGCCTGCACAGTTCAGCAATTTTCATTTAATGGAAATGGATATATACACCTTTATGTTAGCCTTGCTGCTGGTTTAAAATTCACCTTAAATTCTGCAAGAGCAATGAAAGTAAAATAAGAAACTAAAATAGTGACTAAACCCCACGTGTTAAACTGACTGTTGAAAAGCAAAAGTATGAAAATGAACTAATAGCACACCAAAATATACCCTTTAAAGTGATTGAGGCATGTCAAATATAATTCTAACAAACAAAGGAATTCAACACATATAAAAGCCAATTAACAAAAAGAAAACTTCTAAATACTTAAGTTTTTGGTTACCAATCTGCCATAAGGGAAGACAAGTAGAAAAAAAAATTAAGGCTCAAGAAAATCTTGTTGAATTGAACAAACAGGATACTTGTATTTCCTAAAACCAGCAGTGGAATACAGACATGTTTGTGACAGGTGTCAGTTCTGACCTTGCAAGAGTGATGTGTCTACCCTTGACAGCAGAAAGCTGACAGTGCTTTCTACCATGCCTTGGAAGGCAGCCAGAAACAAGACAGCACTACTAGACTGTGCTCCTGTTTGTTAACACCTCCTGCCTCAGCACTACACACTAACATACTACGGACTCCAAATCTGCAAGAAGCAGCTCTGCCACTGATACTGCTCTCACATTCAGGCCAGTAATGCCATGCTGTATTTATAGGAAGTGCACAATCAGCTACAGTGTAGTACTGGGGTTGTGGGTAAGTGACAAGTTGGACAGCTTAGGAGCTTGAGCACACCAAATGCAAGGAAAGCTAAAAAGTTAAGAGACATCAGATCTGTGCAATATATCACTTCATTTACAAAACAGGGATTGCACTGAACACTTATCTAGGATCTCTCACACAAAGAGCAAGCAAGTGAAGACAAGCACGAGCAGTAAGGACAACAGAAAATACTGGGGTACTTGTAGTCTGGTAAGATCCACGTGATGAAGCCCAATAAACAAGCAAGCCTCAAGAGAATACAAGGACAGGTAATCTGCTAGGTTAGATACAACATGTTTAATCCAACTGAAGTTACTGAAGCTGAACTATTTGCCAAAAGCAGCTCATTCTTCAGAGAATATCACAGGATTTTTACCAAGTTCTGAAGAAAAACCCACACAAAAAAATCATTTAGGGTTTCTTTTAAATTGCACCCCATAGGTCTGTGCAATCTATGAAGGTAAGGTATGTCTCAACAGGTTATCACAGGGGACCAGTTGTGCTGCAGTCAAGGCTTTCCTCAGTATTGTGTGCAGTTCTTGCTATATATTAAAGGAAACCAAACTAACCAAAGCTCTCTTCACCTTCTAATACAAATTTAAAAAATATAGTCACTTTAGCCAGTTCAGCAGTCAGAATGTAGATGACATTGAAAGAATTATTATTTATAGTCCATTCATTTTGGAAAAGCACCATACTCTTCAGTTTCAACAGGAAAGCCTTTAAAACCTCTTCTGTCCTTCTGTCCCTTAACTCAAAGCAAAATAGTGTTTATTTAGCACAAAAAGAACTCCAAGCCAAGACTCACAAAGTGTTTTGACACTTCACTATCTTGTAAGTACCTGAAATTGGCATGTAGGGTCTGTCTTCATGCAGCAGAATAGTTACCTCTACGAACTCACTCCAACTGCTTTATCTATATGAACAACAAATCATGCCCTGAATTTAAAGTCAACGTGTTGCTTCTTAGAAATACATTCACCAGAAAAGTGGCAATGCCACTGGATAGTAGTTTAAAAAGAAAAACAAGATAATAAATAATAACCCAGATTCTGTCCTCTTCCAGTTAAGTGGGGGGAAAAAGGATCTGCTATCCCCCATGAGTGCCCCACACACCATGCTGTAGGACTTGCACCGCTGGGGTCACAGTAGCTCTACTGCACAGCACTACCTCAAAAATCAGCTAGATGGGCCTAACAGGGTGATCTATGCCAACTTTTGCTCAGTCTCTAGAAACTGGCTTTTCCTGCCAAATTATCACATCCATTCCAGATTAGTATATCTGTTTCAGAACTCAAACTCTATCTGAAGTAATGCTTACATTGAGTACTCTTCCTCCTTTTTCACATCAGAAATAGAGCAGAGTAGGACCTGCCAGGTAGGATCTGCCAGCAGTAAACCTTGAATTGTTGATATTTAAGAACCAGTGATTAGCTACCACACATGCTGTTGTGCATTTTGACAAATCCAAAGAAGAATTACTTCAGCAAATAATTCCTTAGTTTCTCAAATAGCACACTGATATCAGTTTTTGACACAGGTAAAGAGTATTATGTACGAACACCAGAATGAAAAAAAGAAACCCAACCATTAAAAACAAACAAAAAAACTCTGAAATAATAAAGACGCCCACACAGAGACTGGACTAGTCTTTTGGTATCCAAAACATCATGAAAGCTGAAGCAGCTATTCTGCACTAACTTCCTGGCTCACATGGTTGACATATCAAGAAAGTAACAGGACCTGAAGTATATACAGTGCTAAAACTATTAGATTAGAATCCAAGATTGCCATCTTCCCCACCTGATCTATTTCATTCCTGTTTCCTTCCATGCTCTCCTCCCTCATAAACTGAGGTGGGGCTACTTGCACAACTTCATTTTTTATGAGCAATGGAATGAACAAAAAATAGGCCACATTCCTCCCCTTGGCTTCTCAGTGCTTTATATGCAATAGTACTCCTGAATCTTATTAGCGTTAATGAAAAACAGATCAATTTATTTAACTCTTAATAAATTAGACAGAGCTGGTTTTGCTAACCAACAGCTGAACTCAAAGAAAAAATTTTATATAAGCTCTTAGACAGAACTCTTCCTACAGAGAAAGTAAAAATGCAATTGAAATGATGGTGTGAAAAAGCATCTCTATTTTCCATAATTTTAGTTATTACTTTGGCACAGAGCTGCATCGCACTCTTAAACGTTCCATTTTGCTTCCTGTTGAGAACCAATCTACTTAGTGTATCCTGCATTCTGGGTCACTCTCCTCCAGCACAACTGACCCATGCTGGTAGGTATAATACTGGCACAGCAATGACACATCATTGCCTTTTCCCAAGCAGCTCTAGATTCTTGGCTCTCTTCCACTTTTCTCAGGAGTCTAGCTGCCAAGGAGCTGATTGCTATAAGTAGAAGAAAAAAAGCCACATTGTAATTTCCTCCCCGTGGAGGAAAAGCAGAAGCCACACAGAACCCAGTGCACTCAAGTATCATCAGAAGCTGGAAGAGTTAACACTACCTGCTACAGAGTCTTAAGATAGCTGCCAAGTATCATTTTACATAGACACAAGGTTTGGACAGCAATTTATTAGTCAAAAATCTGACGGCTGTCTTGCACAGATAAATCAGTGGGAGAGCAGTAGTTCTTACAGAAAGGCAGACACGTCTGAACTTCACTACACATTGGACAAGTCTGAACAACCACAATTCTACACTGAAAATGTTATCAACTTTTCTAAGGTAGTATCAGCACGTACTTACCAATTGTTGCTGCAAGTTCTGGGTCAAATGTATCATCTGTGAACCGCAGCAGAAGGCTAACAGAGAAAAAAAAAGAAAAATAGGAGATACTATTACTGTAGCATATCCATACCTTGCTGGAAGCCTATAAATTACAAGTCTGAAAGGAACAGCAAGATCTCATAGCTAAATAAAATCACATCTGATTGTTTTTTGTTTTTTTCTGGTAGGAGAGAAATTATGGGAAAAAAAAAAAAGAACATGGAAAGACTAGAGCAGACATGCTCTGCTAGCTGAACCCATGTCTCTTCTCTGTATGTATTACCCAGAATGTCTCTTTGTACCACACAAGTTCTCAAATCAGTTGCCTGAACAGTCATGTAATCTGCTTCACAAAGCATTTTACTTCAACCTTATTCTATTTTTCTTCTTCCAGAATTCAGTACAAAAGTAGCTTTTTTGTTTGTTTGTTTCAATATTGCTTCATGCAGCATTTCTGTAAGCTTGAGAAATAAATTCCAAGTCAGCTTTTCATCCCAGAAATAACTCCTTGAACTCAACACACAGGGGAACAGCAAGAACAACCATCAGAAATTATGTCACAGAGGCTGAAGAGTAGAATTCGCTCCCCACTGTATTTTGATTTTGTATCTTTTTATATATAAGGACTCATGCACACAACATTTCCCCCAGTCCTGATGAATGTGTTTGCTACCAAGAGAAAAAGTTACAGCTAAGATTTAACAGCACATCACACTGCAGCAGTGCAGGATCCCTTACAAAAGTGCCCAAAATGCCACTGGTGTCAAATGTAAATATTTTTGAGAGACACAAAGATTCTGAGCACGCAGTTTCTAAAATAATCTGTGTATCTGTGGCAAGTGCATGCACAGGCAGCTGTTTGCTATGACCACAGCTTCTACTCATTTCCAGGCTGGAGAAACAACCAAAGCCTTATTTACTTTCTCGTCTTCCTCTCCAATTCCCTCCCCCCGCTCCACCCGCCTCTGCCCCACTCTCCATCGTCCTGTTATTTTCTACTCTTTCTGCATGTGAATTTAGAAGTCAAGTGCTTTTTAGCGTTTGGACACAGTCCTGCATTGACAAAACCAGTGACCACTGAAATCCCTTTATTTCAAGGAGGATGGGTGACAACTCCGAAGTTAATCATAGACCGTTTCTCCTCTCCTTACTCCAGAACCCCAAAATTAAATGGTAGCTTTATTTATCAAAGAATAATTAAAATAATAATAGTTTTTTTAAAAACACAGCACATAGGTTTTTACCAGTACCTTCAGATGGTTCTATGAGGATGCTATTTAGGAGCAGCTATTTTTAGTTACAACCAAAACTAGTTTCATTCAGAACACACAAATTATGGAACTCTTATACTACTACTGGAATAAAAACATCACTTTACCAGTCTTGCATGCCAAGCCCAGCCAACTTCCATCTTCCTCACCTTTCTTTCATATGTAGCTAGTCTCTTTTACCAAGCACAGCACATGTGCTTGGTCTCTCACAGGGACCACATTAAAGACAGCATTTGTTCAGAAGCCAGGACTCCAACCACTTACTACACCATGCTAATACCAATTTAACATCTGACCTTTCCTAGTCAACCAATAGGTAAGAGACACAAATTTAGGAATAGCTCAATATTAAGTTCCTGTACCTGAGCAACTGCATTGTTATCGTTTAATAGCATTTTTATTTCCTTCACATAATGCCTCCTTTAACAAGCTTTCTGATGTAAAGAAACATGTATATAAATAGGTATGCAAAACCACCGTGTGTTTGATCTGCCCCAGGAAAAATTCTTCCATATGGCCACTCACATGTAAGAGATGACCTCAACTAAAAGAAACTTGCCCAGATCATGTCACCAGGGGCCTACTGTACTAATTATCAATTCAGTAGCTAACTCAAACGAGTAACTAACAGATTTTTAACAAATATGGGTGCTTTTTTTCCAATTTAGCAACTTCTATGTAATTTGGGGTCATGGCAAAGGACGCAGATTACTGTAATAAAAATATCAAATTACCAGTGTGGTACACTCCCAGATGCCCTCCTGCATTTATATCCCACTCCCTTTACTAAGAACGACGTCACTACAAAAAAAAATATTAAAAAAAACCCAAACAAACAAACAAAAAACCCCACACACAAATAAAATCCCAAACCCTTAGGGCTGGGATTTACAGCTTAGCCAAAGCCACGAATACGGCAGGGAGGAAGAAATCAACCTCAAAGAACGTGATAAAGCCTGTAATTAGCAAAAAAACTGTGTTAGAACTACTTTGCTGCGTCCTTATGCTCCCCCACACACACCCAATGCTGGGTCACTTGTAACTCTGCATATACCTATTATGGACTAGACATTAACCCCAAAGCGATATGGAGATGTACAAGGGCACCTATGTCCCCACGACGCAACGCTGCCCCGGGCACAGGGCGGCCCAGGTGACCCTGGGCAGCCCGACAGAACCCCCGCGTTATCTGTTTGCAGCTGGGCCTGCCAGACACCAGCCCGGGGCCGCGGGAGCGCCGCGGAGGAGGACGAGGAGGAGGGGGAATCTCTCGCCCACCGGAGGGGCTGGACGGGAGGGGGCGAGGGAGCTCCGCCGCTGGCCCTGCCCTGAGGGGCGCAGGCCGCGCCCAGGCGGCCTCGTCCGACAAGCGGCCTAGGCCGGGGCCGGCCGGCCAGGAGAGGCTGTGGAAGGCTGGCGGGCGCCCCCTCACCTGGACTTGCCGACGCCGCTCTCGCCGATGATGAGAATCTTCAGGGTGGTCAGCACGTCCTCGTCCATCCCGGCAGCGCCCCCGCACCGGCCCCGACCGCCNGGGGAGCGGGGGCTGCGGCGGGGCTTGCCGCTGCTGTCCGTGTCGGGCTCGAGGACCGTGGGGAGAAAAGAAAGCAGATGAAATGGCCGCGGGTTACTAGGCATCGGAATGGGCTGCCCGAGGAGGTGGTGGAATCCCTGTCCCTGGAGGTGTTTAAGGAAAGACTGGACGTGGCACGCAGTGCCACGGTGCGGTTGACACGGTGGTGATCGGTCATAGGTCGGACTGGAGGAGCTCAGAGGTCTTTTCCAGCCTCAGTGGTTCTGAGGTTCCCTGCGCCGCGCTCGGGCAGGCGGCCAGCGCCCGGTGCGGGAGCAGAGCCAGCGGCCGCCTCCCGCGGGGAGCAGCGGGTCCGGAGCCTGCCACCAAAACGTGGGCTCGTTTGGGCACAGACCAGCGCTGGAGGCCACTTGGTCCCTGACACCACGTATTTTTCTACCAGCATCTTACATTCTCCGTTAAAAGCCCAAAATACTTTTTTTTGAAACCGATTCATATGAGAAAGTCTCTTTATAACCAATCCTGCTAACCTGCTATTATGGCTTGAAACCTACCTCAGGCCATGTGTAAACAAGTGTAACTCTTCTAAAATTAGCAGAGTACGTGTCAGATGTGGGTCTGAGATTCCTTGGCCAGTGCTGTAGTCCTTGGCCCAGCTGGGCAGCCTCTGGACAGGCCTGAGACTGACTCCATCAAACATAAACAAGCTCAGGCTCTTCCATAATTACATCAGTCAGTCACACAACCAGTCACACTAGAAGAAGAGATCAGGCCATGTCAGCAGTTTGCCCAAGGCAGGTACACTTGTGAGGCCGTTGTGGTTTCTGTCAGAACGATGGCTGCAGAGGGCACAGCTCTTCCAGCAGAGTCCTGACTGCTGATCAGTTGCCTTCACCTGAGTGCCAGGGTCAACACACAAACCATTCTCCAGTGTTTTTGTGGTAAACCTCTCTATTGCCTAGCTCCTTCCACTTCCACGATCTGGTCTCCTGATTCCTTTACCTCAGAACAATAAGTCCCAGGATGAGTACAATAACAGTAATTATCCTATTAAACTATGGAGACATATTCTATAATTAAACATGCAAATGGCTGGCTGTGTTTACAACAGCACTGTGCCTGTTTGTAATGAATAATCTGAAATTTGTTGAAGGTGTGACAATATTTGTAGTTTGGATTGTGCTTTGAAGTCACGCAGACTGTCTATACTCCCTAGTTTTTGTTGATGTGTACAGGAACTGTGGGGTCCTAGTGTGGATCAGATGAGGATTTGAATTTGGAAGGTATATCCAAACAGCAAAGTATTCCACTAAGGCTACTGAATCTCTTGAAGTCAGAAAGAGTATTTGTATTCTGGGATTTGATTTTTTTCCACTGCAGCCATAGAATTAAACTATTCAATGTGGATATTAGTCCTGATTCAGATCATAATCCTATAGCTCACTTGGAATGAAGGGTTGGTCAGGATGGCATTCAGATCTTTGACTTTAATTATGAGCAGATGCAAGAAAAGATTGAAAACCTGCCCTAAATGAACAAATCCATAACTCATGCTTATGAATGTGATGTTTTAGACCTTCTTAGGCATGCCCTTTGAGAACAGGTATTTCTCCAGGTTGTCTTCCTTCAGGTGGAACTATGTAGTCCTCTCACTTTGAAATTGGATCTGAGTGCTGCAGTCAGCCTGTTTGCTGTCTGTATCTATTTTAACTGTGGAAAACCAGGCCTATTGCAGAAACCAGCCATTGGATAATTAAGGTGTCTCAGTCCTTTAAAACAAGAATATCATTTATTCATTGAAAGATGTACAATGATCAAGATATCTTTCAACAAACTTTTGTATAGTTTCTTCATTGAAGCCATCTCTGAACTGGGAGAGACATCTAACCTGCTGTAATTCATGGTGCCTGTCTTCTTCCTTGCCTGCTTTTCAGTACTGATCAGGAGTCTTTGCTTACTCCTAACAACTAGCCCAACCCCTTGAATAAGGTTGGCAGGGTTTCTCTTTTTACCATTCATTGTTCCATTTGATCCTGACTTCAGATGTGGGACAGTGAAGCCACAGCAGTGTGATTAGCCCTCCCTGATAATCAGTCTTCCTAGAAGAACACTGGAGATTTTATAATTTTTTTATGCTATGTTGTTTCCTCTTGATTTCTTCTCAGTGATCTCTGCATTTCTGACACAATGTCACAGAACAGATCAACTTATATAATATTTATAAATAATTATGCATATATACTTTCCTTATTCTACATACACTGCTAAGGGAAGCAGTCTGATGGTGGAAAACTAGCATAACTGATTCCAAGGCAGGTCACTGCTATGGNTGTCACAGAACAGATCAACTTATAGATATATCAACAGACAGAGACAGAGACAAAGACAGAGACAGAGACATCAACTTTGCACTTCAGTTTCCCCTCATGCTGTTCAGTCTTACATGAAGTCTGCCTGGTTCCTGGTTTGATACAGGGCTCAGACAAGTAGAGAAAAGTCAGGTCCATCTCAGCTTGTGCAAATGTATGCAATCAGTGTTCCTGAGCTTTTAACTACTTCAGGGATGTGACAAAGATGGAAAAACATCCTATGGAAACAGGTCATTGAGATTGAGTAACTGTGATTACCTTTCTCAAAAGATGGGAAATTACAGTCACTCCTTCAGGGCTGGGATCTATAATGAAAGGACCATTGCACTTCATGCACCCTCAAGGGACTGTAGAGCAGTTGCATAGTGCAGTGTCCTTACACAGCACCGAGAGTAAAGGGGAGAAGGACCTCCATGTTCCTGCTGAACCAGCTGCAGGGTAACCTTGGCAACAGAGATGAGTGTGTCAGTAATAATCAGTCGTTACCATGAGAGACAACCTGGAATAAACAACAAAGAGCTCTCTGTTTCATTCTGTGTCTGAAAGACACCTGGGAGCCTTTGGTAATTGCACTTGAACCATCTGCCTTACTTCCACAGCTTGAATGTGGGGGTAATGGTATTTGCTATCCAAGACTGCAGAAACAACAATGGGTCAAGGGAGCTAAGCTGCCAGCACTGCTTTGTTTAGCATGAGCTCTGAAATTCATTATGGGAGAGTGTCCCCTTAACTACATGCCTATCCTCCTGTCTCTCTATGCCATCACAGGTGAAAACAGGCCTTGAAATGTATAGGTTGTGTTTAGGCTGTCCAGGTACACACAAGTCTCAGGAGCATGCACTTCTCTAGGTGTCAAAGTCCTTAGTTCATTGGCATTCTCAAAGATTTTCTCAGTTAGGCACAGTGTCCAGCAGAAGCTGAGAAGCTCAGCCACTTCAGAGAGGAGTTGACAGCAATCTGCAGGTCTCCTGCCACACAGAGTAATTCTGCTGTCCCGTTTCCATATTGTGAGGCTGACCCATGCGTTGTTGTGGCAGTGAGTCAGGAGTTATGATTCACAGTGAAACAAGCACGATTGCTAAACTCACCAGTCCCTCCCAGCAGAGATGACACACATACACAGGCTCATTCTTTTTTGCTGCTTCATGAAGTAATTTGCAAGGTTTGTAAAACTGGCACTGTATGTGTCATATTAAGGGAGGTTCCTTTTCTGTGTGACATCCTTAAACACACTCAGCACATCTATATGATTTCACACTCAGTTAGTGAAAGTGAGGAGGGAAAGTGCTGCAGCAGGGCAGGATTCTTCTGGAGACCACACTGCAATGTAAATGATTTTGCTCTGTCTGGCCACTCCTTTTCTGAAGAATCCAGCCTATTTTTATGAAGAGACTACACAATAATCTTTCTCTCCCGCTTTCAACAGCAGCCAGAGCTGGGCACTCCCATCTGTTGATCTTCTCAGTGTCTGCTTGGTTTTTGTGAACAGTAAGGGGGATTTAAGACTATAAGCACATTAGCTCTGGGCAATTAAAATACACTGCTTATAGCCAACACAGTTTAAAAAAGCATTGGGGCTGTGACAGGAATCAGCTGTTTGGGGAATAACAACAAGAAAAATATTGTTTTAGCCACTCAAAGAGCCATGGTTGTATATGAGAATGATATGCCAATGTTTTTCAGAGAAAACCAACATGTATTTTGAAGATCATTAACTGAGACTTACATAACGACCATGAGTAGATTGCTGATTTTGTGCTAGAATAATGTAATTGGTGAAAATAATATGAAAAACTTAATTACATGCTTTGGAATTTTATTTTGCTAGATACAAGGTGTAACTTCTGAGACACCACATCTTGTTTCTCTGCTGGAAAATGATGAAAAAGGCTAGCCACCTCCTACTTATATAAAATTTTGTTCAGATAAATTAGCTAATCATTTAATCCCAAGTAATGCAAGCAGTAATCTTAAAACCAACAATTTATCTGTCTGCATTGTGTAATGAACCTTATACCAAGGACAGCTTTTAATAGTGGAAGACCTAAATACTATTTTTTAAATGTCTCTAAAGCAACCATTGAAATCTGTAAAACAATAATGATAGAGAAGTAGATTACTGTTTAGGAATGTTAGATTCCTTACAAAACATTAATTACATTTTAAACAATAAGAAAACAGCTTTGATATTTGAACTAAATCTATAATCTACTGTACATCAACAATGAAAATGGTAAGACAATATAGTTCAAAGGACACAATAAGAACAACAAAGTTTGGATGCTAAAGTTTTCCCACAGTTGCATTTCATGTGCACTTCATGAACATACTGAACTGTAAGTGCTGTGAATTTGTCTTTTTTCATAGCAAGTGTAATCGTATCCAGTGGAGCACAATATATAAAATATTTACCACTCATCACAGAATCACTTACATTGGAAAAGACCTCTGAGGTCATTGAGTCCAACCTTTGAGTGATCACCACCTTGTCAACTAGGCCATGGCACTGAGTGCTACATCCAGTCTTCCTTAAACACCTCCAGGGACAGGGACTCTATCACCTCCCTGGGCAGCCCATTCCAGGCTTTAACAACCCTTGTTGTGAAGAAATTCCTCCCTGTGTCCAACCTAAAAGTTGGACCTCTTCCAACCTGGAACCTCTTCCCTGGCAGAGCTTGAGGCCATGTCACAGCCTGTCCAGATCTCCCTGCAGAGCCTTCCTGCCCCACAGCAGATCAACACTCCCACCCAACTTGGTGCCATCTGTGAACAAATCAATCCCCTCAACCAGAAATCACAGATTATCTGGCAAACCAAGTTGATAGGAAGTGTTTCCTCTCAATTTTTACGAAATAAAAACTACTAATACATGTCCAGATCTTCCTATTTCCACATTGGTGTCTCAGTTTTTCAAAAACTACTCTAGGATTTTCTTCGGACTTCCAATGCTGGAGGGGCAGCTAAAGATGGGTTTTATAAATACAGTAAACCTGCTAAAGGAGACACAGTAGCCATGCATCTGTGTGCAGTACCTTTCTGCTTAAGCAAGGTCTGTATTCCTCACAAGCAAAACAACTCAGATTCCTTCTCAGAAAGATGTTCTGAAAGAACTCTTCCTGTTTTCAAAGAGCGTATACTTTAAATTATCATTTCAAGGGGGGAAATATGGAATTGAATGAGTTTGCATTTAATAAAGAACTTATTTCTCATTCTCCAGTTCCTTTCAGTACTTAATATGGATAATGTTAAGGGAGAAGAGAAGGAATAGCCCCTTCCCTGCTGTGAGACCATCTTATCCATAATCCTCTCTGAAGGGATAACATACCTCATCCAGCATTAGATTGCACGTGCCTGCAGGATTAGCTGTGAGAATGGGACAGGCTGGATTGACTAACCACTGCCATCAGTATCCTGCTCTTTGCACAACATTGTGTGAAGCAGTTCTGGTAAATCACAGTCTGGTGGGCAAAGGACAGAGACATAATATCAAGATAAGGATTGCCAAGAAAGCTGAAATTGTATTAAATCTATAATGATCTTCGGAAGAAATGCACACAGAAATGTAAATTTATATGGGGGCAAATCAGGGCCTACTATTATCAGGTCAGAGCAAAGTCCAGTCCACCAGTGACAGTGGCTTTGCTTGGGCAACAGCATATGGACAGGACAAGCATGAAATAGCACTTGCCAAGAATGTTACTGCAGACTTGAACAGCTTGTGACCCAGGCCTTTTTGAACCCATTGTGATGGTGTCTTCATATATAATAGCTGTATTTCTCTTAAAGAATAGCAATATTTCTCTTCATAGAAAGTAATTTCTTATCCACGTATTTTCAACCCAAAAGAGCACGTAGAGCCTCCTGTGGCAGAGTTGCACAGATTAACTGCATATACATCCTTATTTTTGTTTTATTCTTTCTGCCCAATGTCTTCATTTGATTTCCCTTCTCAGATTAGGCACAAGTGTGAGCAGCTGTCTATTTGCTTAGTCTGTACCACACATGATTTTGTAGATCTCCAGCATATCCTCCCATAGCTCTAATTTTTTCAGCCAGAGGAATCGTGATCTGTTTAATCGTTCGTCATATGGAAGCCATTAAAACTCTAATTATCATCTTTTCCCTTTGCTGTACAGTTGCTTTCCTGATGTATCATTTTTCATACGAGAAGACTAAACTAGAGAAAGTACAGAAAAAATTAGTGCCCTATAGGGCTGAAAATAAGATGTTTCTGGTTTATTCTGAGAGTATTTTAATATTTTCTGGTAGTCTGTTTGTTTTAAATGGCTACCAATTAGCCCTGAGCTAACATTTTCATAGATCTGTACATTATAATGTTCCCTAAATCCTTCCTTTGCCTATTTATTCCTGTTCTTTTACTCCTACAGTTTAAACAGTATTTATCTGTTTGAAATCCTGCCCTCCCATTCATTCTGGGGTGGTAACAGCCAGGTCAGTGCTCTTCATCACAAATATACTTTTAGGATATTTTTAAAAGAGGATCACAGTGCAGGAGAGAATTTCTTGCATTTTGATTTGTGCTCATTGCCACTTGTCCTGTCGCTGGATACTGCTGAGGGGAGTCTGGCTCTATCTTCTTCACCCCCATCAGGTGTGAATCCACATTGACAAGATCCACCCTGAGCTATCTGTTCTCCAGGCTAAACAGCCACGAAGGATGTCATGAGGGATTGAAAACTCTCCTTTATCTTGCTCTTTACCCATGTTGGCCTTTTCAGTAATTCAAAAGCTGCTACTGACAGGTGGCTTACAGTTACTTTGAACTTCAAGTATGGTGCCCTTAATATAGTCTGCAGTTCGCCTCCATTCTACCATTTAGTCATCTTTAAAGTGCTCTTCATTGAAGTTTTTTGGGGTTTTTTTTAGGTGCAGGATTTTCCTCCTTTTGTTATTTCTTCAAGACCACTGTATACAATTGTTACTCTAAGATTTTTTCATAGGTACATTTTGGCTGTGGGTCCCTTGCAACTCAGGACATTTTATGATTTTATGATTCCCTTCCCATCATCCAGGCCAATATCAATAGTTGTTCTTCCTCTTGTGCTGAGCTACCTGTTTAGAGATGTGGTGGTGCATTCCGTTTCTCCCTCCTTGGGACCACTCTACGATCTCAGGAATTCTCATAAGGCTTTGGCTTTTGTATTATGAGCTGTGAGAAGTGTCCACTGACCACAGCAGGAACTGTTACAGGGCTAAGGTGAGGGCAGCACTGATCATACTAGGTACTCCTGTTGCCTGACCACAGTGGGGAAAAAGAGATAATCTATTATCACCCCATGACATCCTTGAGTCATTCTGTACCCAATCTGTAGCCTGAGTGGAATGGTACCATTGTGTCTGGACTTTTGAATATTACAGGAACTATTGACCTGTATTGAGGCCAGGATGGAAATTTACTGGTAACTAAAGCAAATTGTTGTGGGAGCCTATAAACTGTGATTCTAGGGGACACCATTTGAGTTTCCCCGAAGTACAGTGGGCTGTGACCGGCATCTCCCTCTGAGTGGGACACATCTCTGAGCTCATCAACTCTCACGTTTACGATACTCAAAGGATTGCCACTGAAAGCTGAAGACAGGTTCTGGGCTGATACTCCCAACCAGTCCTCAAGGCTCAACCCTTGTCCATTGAGAAATAACAATGCATTTGATGTGAGTATTTCAGGGGGAATTTTTAACAGGTATATATATCCTTATAGATTTATGTATATATGCTTTTGTGCCTGGGTGCATGTGTGTGTGAATTGATTTAAATACCCTATAGCAAATATAGTATGAATATTGCCATCTCAGATCTATAATAAAGTCACTGTTGTGGTTAGTAGTAGGTAGTAAATCCTATTGAGTCACTTTGTAAACGTTCAATTAATCCTTGATTAAGTGCTGCTAAATCCTTTAAATATAAACCACTGACCCAATCTGAGACTAAGACTGGACCTAAGTAGCTGTACTTAGACTCCATCAGGAGTTTAGGAAGCAAGGGGTCCCCTTTGAACCTCATGATTCAGTGGAAGGGTCTCCTTTATCCTTTTGCATCTCTGGTCTCCCTGTAAACCATTCTAAATTGATTATAATCTAATTTTCCTTTGTATGTTTCATCCGTGTAGCAAGTAATAGAGTGAACCTTTTGTTAAGTCGCACTTTCGTTAAATTTATATTAAACCTGCTTTTTCTAATTCCTTTGATGTTGATTCTTTAAGTGATTTAAACCAGTCATTCCCAACAAATGAAGAAGTTATGTTTTTAAATCCAAAACTTTATTCCTAGGACCATGTCCAGACATGATGTTTTAGAGCTAACTGAAGTTTTCATTATTATTTGAATTTCTTGTCCTTTCCACATGGCTGAGAAGCTCTTCACTTCATTGTCCCTGTGGTCACCTTGGTCAGGCAGTCCACTGCACACTCCTAATCCTACATGGTTGTTGTCTGCCTCTTAAGTAATCAGTTTCCAATCAGGAAAAGTCTTAATACTAATATTCATAATAACCATGTGGCTTAAAGGTTGCTCTGACAGCTGATAAGACAGGAACTTACAAACCTAGGAGAGAAGCCATGGAACAATTCCTTAATGGTACATGGTGAATGTGGCAAATGTGGGAATGGCCATTTGGAAGAGACTGGGCTATCTGTCTCTGGCAATATCTCCAGTAGATGGAGTACCTTCTAAATTTGGGCTTCACTGTGAATGCATGGGCATTAGAAAGAAATTCAGCACAAAAAATGTGACATTCTTTTCTCCTTCATGAGCACAGTTTATTTCATCCACCAACATACTTGGCAGAGGACCCTTGTTTGTTTGTCCAACAGAGGGCTTATGCCAAGTTTTGTGTAATTTGACTTTGGTTGAAGCATGTTCCTTACTAGGTGACCATGGCAGCATGGCAACAAACATTGTGCATCATTAGGTCTTCCCATATAAAAACTGCACTACATCAGAGTTTGGGAAGGATTTGCAGTAGTGTGTGTGAGTAGCTCTCTTGCACTTCCATCAGGTTTCTCTTGCACTTAGAGAATGCTAGTATTTTGAAACATTCTGTTGAGACATGCTGATAATCTATTGCACCTCCCTTATCTCTACAATTTGTAGGAGGACCTTTGACATGCACTGAAGTGCAGCTCTTTGAGGTGGAAGCCAGAATCTGTGGGACACATCAACCTTCAAGACCGGTTTAGAAGACAAAGCAAGGCAAAACACAATCTCCATTTGAAACTGAAGCCAAAACATAGGTGGACACAGTCAAAATGTAGTGATGCTAATAGTACCCTTCTACTGTTACAAAAATTGCAATGGGAATCTACAGCTCATGTTCATAATCTTTTTCCTATTTCTCATCTGATACGAAACAGTGCCAGTAAATGAGCAAATCGCCTTAATATCAAGCTGAGGTACTGATTTCCTGTTATTTCTGTATTTCCACTGCATAAATGCCTGGAGACTTTCATTAGAACAGAGCCCAACTGTATTCATTTCTGCAAAATCACAAGCTTCTTAAATTGAAAAAGAAAACTATCCCTACTTATTCAGGCAGGAATTTT
This sequence comes from Daphoenositta chrysoptera, assembly GCA_013397915.1. Taxonomy (NCBI): domain Eukaryota; kingdom Metazoa; phylum Chordata; class Aves; order Passeriformes; genus Daphoenositta; species Daphoenositta chrysoptera. The sequence continues at coordinate 31,118 of VZRO01001568.1, read as the reverse complement.
TCCTATAACATAACAGGGTTTTGTGGTGTTATCTGTCTTATGATAGTGATCAGACTACATGTCCTGCATAACAACATTAAGTATAATCTGCTGTCATCTCCTCATGACGACATGTAAGCTAAAACACTTGCAAATAAACCAAAATATTTTCTTCTGGATCAGGAGTTTGAATTAGATGACTGAATTTTCCTGGCATGAGAGAATTATTCCTTGTCTTTCACCTAATCCTCCTCTGTTATACAATATATATAGTTACACATAGTTTTTTGTTTCCCATGAGTTTGAAAAGATTACTTTTCCACTGGGTTTCCTGCATCACTGTAATACTTCCCCTTGATTCTCTGGTTTCGTCTGCTCAACTCTGTTTATGGAGCGTCCGGTAACCTGAATGAAGTTACAGTTTTTATATCTGTCATTGAGTCTTTGCATAGACTAGAGGCCCCAAGGTCTTGTATTCAACCCTTAAGATCTTTTGTTCCATCATCTGCCATCCATTGTGTCAAAGTAGTTTTTCCCACATGCATTTCAATTATGAAGTGATACTTAGTATTTGCTAAGGACTTTAAAGCCTTTGGTTTCCATTTGTCACTTGAGCTTTCCACCTCAGGTCCTAGAAGGGCACTGAACTTTGGAAGCACTTTTGCAGATCTCATATATATTTGATCCTTTGATCTTAAGAATCCTTTACATTCACATTTGTTTTGACATGATAATACAGGTTTAAATCACCTCCATTACAATTTGAGTTGGTGAGGCACAGTATGTTCACCTCTGTTCTGAAGTCCCATGATAGCAGTAATTTCCTGTTTTCTGTGGCCTTTGAGTAATCTGTGCACCTTCAAACAAAATTGTTTTTCAAGATGCAGTACCTGTGTCCCTGTCTTGACTAATACTTGACTATGAACCTTTTACTATTGCCCATTTCAGCAAACATGTTATTTGGCGTTTCAATGGGCAGTCAGGGATCTGGACTTCTGTGAATTTTTGAGTTTGTTTGGCAGTTGGTTTTTCCATGAATTTTATGTCCATAGTGTTATTCGCTATTAGTAGACAACTCAGACATGCTTTTTCATCATTATTGCTGAGTATAAACAGTTATGATCACTTCATATTTTAGCTTTTTCTCAGCTCCTGTTAAGATCAGTGAAAATAATCTCATCTTCAGTGAAATGTTAGCACGATAAAGTTCATGTAGATTTTTTTACTTGCAGATCCTTTCTGAGCTTTACAGTCTGTTTTAATACATTTATATGCAAATATAGTTTGTGAAATTAGAGAAATTCCTCAAATGGCATTAAGAAATTGTTCGATTTTTTTGCCCTACAGGGACAAAAAACCCTTGATGTTAAATTGCCTTCCGGGAAATTGGCAACTTTTTATAGAGCTGTTTAACCATGAGATTTTGTTATTTTGAATCTATGTATGTCGTAATATCTGAATGCAGACATTGAGCATGAGAGGATATAAACTGCCACCAGTTCAGTACCAGACCTCGTGTTTTCATTCACTACCCACTTATACAGGGTTTGGTCCTGCTTCTGCAAAACTACTAATCTGATGCTAATTTCTGTATAATCAGAACTAATTCATAATGGTTTCCTCTCATAAATCATGCACTCTGCTTCCTTCACACTCTGCAGTGATTTCTTGAGCAGAATTCCTGGGTGGTTTTAGTCTTCTGTTGGTTTTGTGTCTTCACTATTTTTTGATTTGATCTCAACTGTGATTTCTTTGTGCATCACCTTTTATTGCTTAGTTTTTTAAAACTCAATGAAGAAGCAATTGCAAGCATATATTTTCTGTAAGTTTTTATTCATTTAATCTGATTTGGTGTGTTGTATTGAGCGGAGAATGTTCAGGACTATATAGAAGGAAGTATTTTTATGTAATGTTTTGCTATTCAGGATGTGTTCATGGGCTTGTGTAGGCAGAAATGGCTGGAGACTAATTTATTAATGATAACCAACAGCATCTTGAGCTATTTGAGATACTTCAATATTTCCCTGTACTCTTTTAGGAAGGATGATGTAATTTATCAGAAAATGTCAGCTTCTTAGTACAAAGAAATATGAACATGGTAAAGAATTCGTGTAGCGCTGTTTTCAGGGACAGAGTTCACCTAGATGAAGGGATCTTGGAAATGGGGAGAGTTGTGACCTGAGGTCAGGATACAAGAATGACTGCAGAGATTAATTTGTGGAGAGCAGACAGAACAGAGGAGGCTAGTCAGGAAACCAGAGGATGCTTTCCAGCCACATAGAAAGGTCTGAAAAGATCAGAAACTCCTCCCGCCTTGAAATCTCAGCAACAGCCTAATTTTTGGCCAAATAAGGAAGCACAGGTTCTATACTAGTACATTTTAGATACATGTACAAGCCAACAGCTCTTAAAATTGCTTAAAGCTTATTATGTTACCCTTTGTGTTCAATGTAAACAATCTCTCCCCAAGCATGGCTACAGGATGTTCCATGGTATACTTCCCACACAAACAACAGGTGTACCACTCTGGCTGATGCACACAGGCAATGCTCTGTTGTATAGTGAGATCACACCATGGTGACTTGGTGACCAGGGTGCAATTTCGAGGCAGTTAGTTGGATGACCTATAAAAATTAAACTATGTATTTATGTTATTGTTACATTCCTTTCTTCATCTGTAAATTCAGTACAAGAAAATAAGCTCCTTTACAGAACATTTCTAGTGATAGAAAGCATCATGGAAGAGCTAGACATTGCTATAGAACCATACTGTGAGGCAGAAACAGTGTGAAACTTTAGCTCTGTATGTTGCATTGTGTCTTAAAAGGACTACAAAAGCAAAGAAAGTTGATACTGAAAACTTCCATTTGACCTTTAGATGCCATAAGATTTCTGCTTGCAGGGCACCTCAGCAGGCTGGCCAACGTGGGAAAAGCAATTCCCATATTACAGGCATAAGCAGGCTACTGTCCACAACTTCACTTAGCACTGCCTGCTAAGATAATATTCCAGTCAAATTCGGTCAGGTCCTCTTCCTTTATCCAAGCTGAAGGCATGGTCCTGCTGTGCTGCCTGTACCATCTAAGGAACAGCAAAAGGAGATTGTACATGGTCTCTATGCTTTGGGAGCAGACAGTGCAGGGGCACACTGCTATATGTTATTACTGCTAGGGAGAACAGGGCAGCCCCAGTCTGCCAGCCATTCTCTCACTAATTTTAGATTACCTAGATTACCTGCACAAGCCAATTTAACCCCACGACTGTACTAGCAACATAGAAAAGGTTCATTTTTTTCCCCATAGCTTCCATGAAAAGGCCACCAGGATGAGGGATCAGGCTGAATGCAGGTTTCAGGATTTGCCCTTTCAATAAATAAAATGAGAGTAGTTTTTCTTTCTCTCATAAATACGTGTTAAATTAAGATGTGTGGCTATTAGCAAAAATATCCTATTGATTCAACTGGTATAAACAAAAGGCTGCTGCTTTGTCATTCAGATATTCATATGTATCATTAAAGGAACTGGCACGCTCTCCCTGAATGTTACAGGGAGCTACAGGCTTTAAAGGGTTATAGACTCTAAAGCCGAAACGAAATTAATTATTAACTTGTAGAAGAGATTGATTAGGTCCAGGGCAAAAGTTGAGATTATAACCATCTGTAATTTAGAAAGCATGTAATATTATTATTCTCTCACCTCTCAAAATGAAGGCCTCCTTCCTAATCCATTAATACTCAGCAGCACTTTTTCAGTATAGAAATATACTTGTCATTACAACAAATGAGTTACATGACGATGGGGCTGCAACATTTTGGAAAGAGTTTGCATGGCTTCTACAATCTTGTTTTGACTAAAGCTGCAGGGTGGCTTTATCAGCTGCTCAAACACAGCACAGGCACCCAGGGAGCATGCCACAGGCTGCAGAAGCCTCTCTGAGACCATCAAAAGAAGGGACTTTTTCTTTATTCCCACTCACAGCTACGTACCCCCCACTGCCTCCTGACCACGAGCAGTGGGAAAGCTCCAGCTCTTGACTGACAGCTATGCAGAAGGAAGGTTTCTGTCAGATCACCAAGCTGCTCTCCCTTCCCTGAGACTGCACTACGTGGGCAGAGCTGGCACAGGTGCAGGGGAGACACACGTAACCAAAGGGTGTGAGGGGGTCCCCCCATAGTTTTAGGTCCACTTGAGTCATTCCTACAATCCCTACACAGTATGAATTTAGGCTATTTCAGGTTATGCAAACAACAGGAAATTGATAAGCTTTATGTCTGTAAGAAAATACCTTCATTTCTATAGCAATCTGCTATTAAAGTAGCTTGCTCTTCTCCATGTTAATTATGTCAATGAAGCAGGAAAAAAAAGGACTTTCTATCTCTACCAATTTTCTTCCATTTTTTTTTAGCTTTATTTCTAGGGAAGCTTGTGAAAATATTTATACAAGAAAATAGGTACCACCAAGAACTATCTTGATTCATAAACAGAACCTGTAAGTCAGAATCTGGCTTGTAACAAAGAATATAGACATCTGCTTCGAGTACCACTATTTTGGATTCTGCAGCCAACTTATGAAACCAACCTTTTTTAATGGGAGATATTTATTTCAAGGGTAATTTCAGTCTAGGAATTCCACCCACCAACACTATGGAAACAGGATACAAAATTGCAAACATTACATCACCAAAATTATATTGCCTAATAATACCCTTGTGTACATGAAACAGGAACTAGCAGCTTTGGACTGTGGTTGACATCTTCTCCAGACATCCCATACAGTACTGGGTTCATTGCAGTGTCCTGGGAGTTCATAACAAGCAGATCACATATCCACAGGTAATACAATCTTCCCTTGTTTTCAAATTACTTTGGGGTTATATACAACTCCAAGCTTGTTGTCTCTTTTAATTTTTCTGAAGTGGTGGTGTGGAGATTGATACAATTCAAATCAATGCAGGATTGTTTAAGGAAAGAAAGAAGTTTTTATAAAAATTGTTCTAAGACTGATAAAATCTGGTAACTTGGTAAGAACACAGATACTTCTCACCACTGTGAACTAGATCATTAACTATTGTTTTGCTAAAAGATGTCAGAAGAAGAATTTCACATTGAATATTTAAATATTTCAAGTTTAGGAGGCACACAGAATTCAGAATGTTTGAACTAATAAGCCTCTGTAAAGGATCACAGGATTATTTTCTGCTACAACAGGAGTCCAAAAGTATTAAAAGCAAAGAAATTGCTTGAACTTTTTGAACTCTTGAGGGAAAAATTGAGGCATGGATAACAAGTAAAACAAGCATTGCCATCTTCTGGTAGTGTCATGTTTTATTTATTGTTTTTACAGCTTTTGGACTTCACACTTTTCTTCCAAAGCTGGTTCAATACGCATATTGGTCATGCCACCGAATAGATGGATGAGATGAGACACGATATATACAGATATATAAACTCTAAGTAAGCAATCAAGGGCTGGATAGACTTTTTTCCATAGTTCCTCTAGTTTCATTACAGATTAAATGCAACACAAGATATTTCAGTGAAAATACACGGAATTTTCCTCTTTAATTCTGTAAAGTCTGTGCTACGTCCTCTTATAAAAAACATTATAATGTAGCTTTTTCTAGCCTATCTTTTAAAAGTCTGACTTTTTAGCCCTAGTTTGTGAACCTTTCACTGTATAAACAGTATCATCCTTTTTTTTTTTTTTTTATGTGCCTCATTTGAAACCTAGCTGCCCAGCCCATCCCCTTCCACCACAGCAAGGGGTGTGTAGACATGTGTTGGCGAAGAAACCTGACCATGGACTGTCTGTGTACTCAGCATTCAGTCTAGTGAAAAACAGAACATGATAGGTTCATAAATTGTTTCCTATGACCTAAACTGATCTGTCTAAAGTCTGCTCTTTGGGATTGTACTGTAATTGCTGTGTAGGAGCTTCTTTCCTGGTTGCTTCCTCTCGGCCTTGGCACAAACCCCATCTCCTGACAGGTGTTCTTCCAGCAGAGGAACACTTAAGAGTCTTTCACCTTTTGCTCTCAACTTCATGCTGAGCACAGGAGGTTGGAGGAGGCTGATGAGGGGCAATAAGAAGTCTTTCTTCTCCCTGATTTTGTCCTTGTCCCTGCAGTTCTCCCATCTGGGAAAAATCAACATCTCTGCAGTGCACCATGACACACTGGTGCAATACTGAAATGCAGCTATGTAAGTCTAATCCTGTGTAACATAGCTCATCTCCTTTTGTCTGCAAATTGAGCTGGACTCCTGCAGACGTGGCATACTCACAGTATAAGTACAGATAAGCTCTGAACTCATTTGCCAGGACATGTGCCTGGTTTCACACCGGCAGAAGCTTGGAGTCAATTTACTGATCCTAAGGAGTTACTAAACAGCAGCTGAAGAGGCTACTGGAGCAGCCACAGGACCTTTCTGCTCCCATGTGGAGGTTATATTTATCTGCACTGCACTGGGGCTTACCAGACAACCTGTAATGCCTGAGTCCAGATGGCTAATTGTCCCCTGCTGCAGTCTCAGCCTGTATTTCCATAGATCAAATCTTTTCTCTTTATTAAGCATTCAACCCTACGGGCAAAAATTCCAAACGTTCTTTATGCTCGTGCTGGGCCCTCTGCCTTATGGAAATTCATGATGCATTATAGAATTACTAGCGGAAACTATCCAGAATCAACAGGAATGACAGGTGAAACTCACAGTTTCCCTTGTTTTACTGCTCTCCTATGATCTCTGCTTACTTTGATAATTAGCATTGCTATTGATCTCTTGCTGGCTAGCATGGAGAAAATAGTCTTGGAGCTGTCAGTTTCTAGCAATGTATTTGACAGTCTGCCAAAATTTTTGCAAATAAAGCAAACCTACCAGGTTTGGGGTTTGTAATGTTTTTTCAGTGGTACTAGTCCATATCCCATCAGCAGTGGAAATAGTAAGAAAATAGTAATGAAAATGCTAGGAAAGTGCACATTGACTGGACACTAGTATGGAAATAATTTTTGGTTCACGTGCCTTTTCTGTAATCCTACTTTTCAGGTCCTCAGCTGGCAGCAAAGGGTTCTGCTGCTGACCTGGCAGGAGCAGCGTGGCTGATGATAGTAAAGCACTGGCACTCTGCTGCAGTGGGTGCCAAATTCACCTCTGCAGCACCCACTGGTGGGCCACCCTCATTGCTCAGCTAATTCTGGTTAACAGATAAACTTTGCCAGGTTCTCCTCCCTGCAGAAATGAACTAGACAATTTGAGGTGTGTGCACTGAGTACTTTCACTCCAGGTTTTCCTTCTTGCTATCTGTCTGGAAACTCAAAAAGTAAAATGACAAGGCATACACCCTTTTGTAGGATTGGACATTCAAAGATCTGTCCCTAGGAGTCTCTCTTCTCCAAACTCCATAATCTGTGTGGGAAGAGGCTGCTCCCAGCACCTACGCTCTTCAGGCTATAAAGCAAGTGCCATGAATGAAGGAAGGTGCTGTCTGAGCATGTTTTCAGTCAAGGCTGTTTGTATCCTCATGAGTCCCAGGACCTTGCCCAGTATCTCCCACTTTTTTCCTACATTTGCTTGGGCCACAGAGAAGGTAATCTGTAAGATTATCTTATGATAAGACTTTTTACACTCAATACTCTGTCCTTCTCTGTTGAGTTGGACACTAGTGTAACTGTTAAACAAGCAAGCTGAAAATATTTTTGTAGTCTCATTACCACAACACTTAATATATTTTCAGTATAAGGTAATACTACTGAAGTTGGTGCACTGAAGAGAAGAGGAATATATGTGCCATTTTGTGTCATCCTTGGCAAACTGAGAGAGGAACACATGGCTGGGTGATTGAGGACTTCTGGTTTCTTTGAGTAGCAGTTCTTAAAGCAGCTCCTTCCCCCATAATCTCTTTTGATCCACCTTCCCAGCTACATTTTGGTGGTAAGAGTTCTCTATAGCTGACAGCTGACTGAAAGAAATGAGGAGAAGTCTGTGGAAAGGAAAAGCCAGACAGCATTTTCACAGCCCTTTTTTAAGTGATACCTCCATTATACACTTTCAACATTGAAAAGGCTATTTAGTGGCTCAAATCTGCTCAAAACAACAACATCCAGGTAGCACCAAAAAAAGTTTTAGCCATAAACAGCAGTCATATATTATAAAATTTACTATCATATGTCATCATCTTACCTCTTAAGATTAAATTAACAGAAAAGTCTAGGAGGAGCATTATAGAAATCCTTTTCCCACAGTACCAGGAAAACAATCACTCTGCTCCAGTATCTGATAGACAAACAGTACTTACCAGAGGAGGCTTCCCCATCAGAGTGCCCCACTGAGGGGTTAGGGCTGATTTTGCCCTCTGCTGTAGACGTTGTATTAAAGGTGTTCTGGACAGGAATGAGTTCCTGCTGTTATTAGTCTGTCCCAGTGCCCTTGTCAGCTTTGACAGCTCACTAATGTCATCTGTAAAATGTGACATGAGGATGATTCTGCAAATTCTCCAGCCTGTTCCAATGCAAACAGGTGGCTTCAATGCAGCCAGAGGTCTGGTTTTGTCTTTGACTTTCTCTTAGCATGAGAAAGCCTTCGTGTGGCATGGATTTGTGTACCAGGTGTGACATTCCTTAGCCTCTCCTTTCACAGCTTCTGTGGTTCTTCACAAAGACATCCTGAATATCCACTTTTTCCAGAAGGCACAATGTGCCAGGCCCCTGCATGGCATGGCAGTCCTTAGCAGTGCTTACTGAAAGGTTCAAGTGTGCTCTGATACAGCCCTGCAAGTGCCACTGCAAACAGACTGATCCTAACCATGCACCAGCATTTAAGTAGGAGCTGTCATCTGGTCAGCCTCACCTCGGTGATCCTTGTGGGCCCCTTCCAGCTCAGAACATTCTGTGTGATTCTGTGATCGTACCTTGGTGCAGTATTGGACACAGAGGGTGAAGGCAGGGGCAGTCCTTGCCCAGGATTGGCAGGGTGAAGCAGCAGCTGGAAATGCATCTCCCGAGCCAGGAAAGCTGCAGTGGCCTTAATGTGCTTTGAAAGAGGACCATTAAACACCTACTGCCTTGCCAGCTAATGCCATGGTAGGACTGCGAGTTCATTGCAACACAGCGAAATTAAGCTGAGTAAATCCTCTGCCACCCACCTAGGAGAGCTGAGAAGGTTGGGGTTTGAGGTATGCCCCAAAGAAGTTGTAAAATATTGCATCTGTAGAAAGGTATAATGGAATTACTCACGATCAACCTGTTTTGATGCAGCAAAAATTTGCATGAGTTTTTGATTGTAGCAGACACTAATCAAGCCCCAACTCTCACAATTTCTTGTAGACTTTGCAATCAGCTTGTAGAAATAGCCAGCTCTCTACCCTTAGTTTTCTCAGACAACATATGGAATTACAAAAGAGAGAATGTTGCTGATAAAATCTAAGGCATGATGAACTTGGAACATTCTATGTAAATGTTTGTAGATAGAAAGATATTGATGTACAGCAGAAAAAAAATTGCTTTGTACTCCTTAATTATTTTTTTAAAATAGTAATAAAGGCAGCATTGATACAAAAAAGAAAATTACACCATTTCATTTTTTTTTTAAAAATACACCAACATGTTTATCCTTTAAATATTTTTTGATATTCAACCAGAGAAGGGATCAAGCTGTTAAATCAATTCTGTACAGACAGACTTTCTTTTATCGTTAAATGTAGTTTGTTTGCTTTTCACAGAAACTGTTTATATCTCTCTTTCAAGGGTTTTTTTTTCACTATCTCAGCTCCCCTACAAGTCAGCTTTATCTAACCAGTATCACCGGTAGTCTGCTAATTCTACAGGTGGCCATGGTGTCTTTTCAGAAATAGCAGGACACTGCATAATTCTATTTTGGATGTACCAGTATATAGAAAAGGTCTAAACCCAATGAAACCTTTTTGTGTCTGGCAATAGCTCCTATAGCTATCATAAATTTTTGATCTTGCAAGACACAGCTGGTGCAATAACATTTAAATAAGTTAGACGGGGAAAATATTGATGCAGTCTGACTCCTAGAAAAGAAGATGTGAAAACTGTGCTGGAATTGTATACAGTGCCAGGGCATTTGTTGTTTTCCAAGTGGGAACCATATGTAAGATGCAGTAAGTGTCTTCCAGTCTCTGATGGAATCTGAATTTTGTCTGTAACAATTGAACAGATGCCTTTTGGGATGTCAATAGAAGAATAACTCGATTTTCTGACACTGTAAGGCAATATCCACAAGCCTTTGGGATCATAGGAATATATTATTTTCAAGCAGGACCTTTTAAATCCTAGAAGTTCAGAGAGCCTTGAAGCGGAACAAGTGGGCACCAGAGCAGAATTTGCCCTGTCAGTACAGTCAATTAATCCAGTGCCATAAAAGCACATTTCTTTACACTGACTTTAGAGGATGACTAGCACAAATTCAGGCACCCACACCAGAGATGTTAAATCAGATCCATCCCCACTGCACTCACTGCTTGGCCAAACAGGGCCAGGTAGGGCCAAGCACAGCTGCATGATGTGAGCAGTGCCGGGCCAGCACCCGGGCCAGGCACTCCCAGGGTGTGACACAAAGAGGGGCTTTGGCAGCATTTGAGTGGAGTCACAAGCCTGAAAGAAAGGCAGTTGTTCTGCTGATATTTTGTGATTCTGAACCTGACACTGCAGATGGAAAAGTTGAGTACTTCAGCTCTGGCCCTGCCGTAGTTGGTTACCCTCATCAAACACACTTGCTTCATCTAGAACGGAAATTTCATGGCTATCTCAGGAAACAAAGGACCCTCAGATTTCATTGTTGTCCATTTTTTTTCCTGAATGCTTTTGTGGTTGTATATTAAATGGAAAGAAGAAAACAGTGACACCAAAATGTGGAAGGAAGCTGCTGTATAAAGGAAAATGTCTCTTTGTTAAAATATTCACACAAAGAAAGGGGAGGGAGGCACTTGAAAGCACCCAGGATACACTGTATGTAGAATAATGGGGCATAAATGGAAGAAAGAAAAGCCAAAGCTATTAAATTATGTTTTGTCTGTCCTTGATGTTAAAAATTGTTATTATTCAGCAGAGCCCAGTCCATGTTTGTTTTGTTTTAATGTCTGGAATACTTTGCATTTCACCCTAATAATCCACTCTGTTCTAAATGTTTATACAGCATGATTTACTACAATGTGGATGTGTAATTATAGTGATGATTAGACAAAACATCTTTGACAAGAAAGGAAAACAGTAGTTAATAATGTTTTCCATCTGTTTGGTAAAACCTCACTTAAAAAGAAAGAGCCCCTTAGCATATAGCAGGGTCCAAGGCAACACCTATGTGAGTACATGACAGCGGTATAAATGCCTAATGAATTCATTCTGATCATTGCTCACACGTTTTTGAAAGCACTACCATCTGTTTTATACATAAATATTACAGTAATTAATGTCAGCACATGTTTATATTATATCATTTCCAGAGTCTTATTTTAGAGTTAAGACCTTTTTCTTTTCAGGCAGAATAACAGCATATTTTAAGCTATTGGCAGGAAATGCAATGTTATTAGGATAAAATGAGTGAATTTCAGTAATGGCTTGCGTCTTTATTGGAAAACTTTAGAGCATTTAATGCTTCTGTTCCTCATTAAAGGATAAATACTGGGTCAGTGCCTACTCATGGAAAGCCCAAAAGAAACTTAAGCACTGCTGAATGAGGTAAAACTATAGCAAAAAATACTATGAAACCTCTGAGCTCCTGAAATTGGTATTTTAAGTCCCTGTGGCAGCCTCCTGATGACTGGCCATTGAGGGTTTATTAATGCCTGGCATTGGGTACTCTGGCTCCAGATTAGCAAATGAGCCAGGTTTAAATTAAATGGATGGGTTAGCTCTGGTAGGGTTACACCCCTCCAGAGCCCTGTTGTTTCTTGCTGTTTATAAGGTTCTGGTGTTGGTTTTGTCACCAATGCCTCATGAACTTTGCAAGAAAGCAAAATACTTTAATAAAAATTTTTCTGCTCCCCCATCCAGAATGATAGCAAAGGTGTCCACAACAGTGCAAGGCAAAAGTATTCATCTGATTCTCATTTATGGCTTCTGCTTACACAGTGTGCAAGTCACAGGTGTGGTGAAAAATCAACTGAAGTCAATTTAAAGAATTCTGTTGAGTTCTTTGGGCTTCAAATGAGGATTTATCTTTACCTGTGTTCCAAGAAAAATATGTTCCAGATGCACAAAAAAAAGGTGAATGACAGTCTTGAAACATAACTGTTTTCATTGTGTTCATTATATCAATAACTTTCTCTCCTTTCCAGTGAAATTGAGCCACAGCTGAACTTTTCTTGTTCTGTTGCCAATACCCCATGCACCTGTACAGGGAGCTGCTATTTGAAAATCTTTGCCTGGTGACTGACGTTGGTGAAATTTGTTTCTGATATGATTTCAGTTACATCTCTTTTTCTAGATTCCATGCTGCTAGTTTCACCTTTCATTTGAGTATTGATACTGCACTTTAGCATGGCTTATTAGTATCTTAACTTTATTTGAATTTTATCTTATTTTATTCTTTTACTTTATTTTATTTTAACCAGAGCTATAGCAGATGCTGCAGTTGTCGAATCTAGTTGAGATTTAAGTATCTCTGGAGAGACTTAAATCTTCTAACACTATTCAGTACAATCTGAGCCGCCAATAGATTTTCCTGGATGTCTTCCATCCTGGATTCCACTTGAGCAAGGTTCCTAAGTATCCGTCTAAGTTTCCAACCAAGTAATTGCTGCTAAGGATTGCTACTTCTTGCAAAGAAATCTACTCCATGTTTATTTCCATTACAAATAAATAATTGGATAGGGCAAAAGAACTGGAGACTAAAAAGGGAATGAGAAATAAATAGCAGCCCTATCTACCTGCCGAATTAGAGTGTTTTCCCCTGAATATCAGTTACCTGATAGCTAAAACTTCAGAGAATCACAGAATATCCTGAGTTGGAAGGGACCATCAGGATCATCGAATCCAGCTCCTGGCCCTATGCAGGACACCCCAAGAATCACACCATGTGCCTGAGAGCATTGTCCAAAGGCTTCTGGAACTCTGTCAAGCTTGGTGCTGCGACCACTTCCCTGGGGAGCCTCTTCCAGTGCCCAACCACCCCCTTGGTGAAAAACTTTTTCCAGATATCCAGCCTAAGCCTCCCCTGACTCAGCCTCATGCCTTTCCCTTGTGTCCTGTCACTGGTCATGAGAGTGAAGAGATCAGTGCCTGCCCCTCTGCTTCCCCTCGTGAGGTTGTTAAAGACCACAGCAAGGTCTCCCCCCAGTTTCCTCCAGGCTGAACTGACCAAGTCACCTCAGCCACTCCTCATATGGCTTCCCCTCCAGACCTTTCACCATCCTTGGGGACCTTGTTTTGGACACTCTCTAACAGTATTTTTTGTATTGTGGCACCCAGAACTGCCCCCAGCACTGGAGGTGAGGCCACCCCAGCCCAGAGCAGAGGGGACAATCCCCTCCCTTGCCCTGCTGGCCATGCTGTGCCTGATGCCCCCCAGGACAGGCTTGGCCCTCCTGGCTGCCAGGGCACTGCTGGCTCATGTTCAACCTGCCATGGACCAGGACCCCCAGCTCCCTTTCCCTGGTATTGCTCTCCAGCCCCTCATTCCCCAGTCTCTACACACAACCAGCATTGCCCCATCCCAGGTACAGAATCCAGCACTTTGCCTTGTTGTCAAAGTTTCAGAAAATTTGCTTGTATCACAACTGTGAGTGTCCTGCAAAGCTCTGCTCAAGATTTAAGCTGCTGCCAGTCATGAGAAGCCATCACCTCTGGAGTTATGAAACAAGCTTTTAAATACATATACATTCATGTACTTCTTCTGGCTTTCTGTATCTCCTTCTTTCAGAGGATGCTGGAGGATGAAATATTAAGTGTTGTACAGCAGCCCCAAGATTTAGGGATCCCACCCCAAGAAGGAGCACAGTAGCTGCCTAGCAGTGAATGATCTTGAGTGCGAGCTGAGAGTTGGAAGTCAAGAAGGGTGTCATACACCACTGAAACAGCTGGGGGGCTTGACTGGGTGGAAAGCAATGACACGTGTGGCTCTTGGCCACGGTGACAGTGTTGACACTACAAAAGTAGTTAAAGCTCTCTGATGACCACAAGCAGTGAGAGTCTCAGTTTTATGTCTTATCGAAAATACAGTGAGTGCTTTCCTCAGAAAAGGCCTCTCAGTATAGAACTGGGGTGCTCATTCAGTCTGCTCTGTTGGTAGAGCCCAGTCTTTCACATCAGATCTATATCTAAACTTGTTCTCTAGAGATCTCTCCAGTCACACAGTAACTTGGATTAATTCTGCCTGTTGAAAGAGCTACTTAGAGACTGCATGTAAGGTCCCTCGGTTACAAAAGCAGTGTATTCTGCTGCTGATATCAGTGTGCATGTAAAATGTATTACAGAGATCAAAGAAAATGTTATGGCTACATTCTGCAAACACTAGTGTGCGCAAGTGGAAAAACTGGTATAGCCTTTGGCTCTCCTATGTTACACACATAAAATGTAAAACAGATTAGCATTTCTGACTGTATAATTTTGAGCATCTCTAATACATGAAAAAAGATAAAAAGAAGACAAAACAATGGATGTACTCAAATTGTACAGAATAACGGATTATTTCTATATGTATTTACACATATGTTATATTTTGATAACTAAATACAAACATACTAGTCAGGAAAGCAGACTCTAGAGAAAATCCAACATTACAGTTACCTGTCTGCTTCTATTTCAACATTCAATTTCACTCCCTCTCTAATAAAGTAAAGATGTGGGATTGGGCTCCTAAATCAAAACTCCCATTAAACAGAAAAGTCTTAGTTATGAAAAACACAAAATTCAGCCCAAAGGAGTTGTTGTTTAGTTATTTCATTCCTCAGGTTAAAGAATGACAAAAGATTGATCCAGCAGTTTCAGGTTAGCATTACCAGTTATTCCTGTATCACAGCTGCTCTCTGCTATGTTCTGAGCAGGGTATGGCTGTGGGCCTGTTGCTGGTGTATTTCTGTATAACTCTGTTGATTTAGTGTTACTGCACCCTGGAAGAATAAGCAGGACACATGACAGTGGCTGAAGACTTCAAATCTACAGAACTACCGATAGAAAGGGTATTCACTTCAGTGCTTTACCCTTAAGCCCCTGCTGAACTCACTGAAATAGGTTTTCTTGTGAACACGGCAGAAAGAGATCAGCAAATTGATGAGCCCAGCAAATTACAAGGACATGCTAGCAGCAGGTGAGAGACTGTTAGAAGCAAGGCAGGCAGAGTGGGGTGATTTGGAGAAGGGGAACAGCCCATGGTCTTTAGGGAATTGAAGCCTGCTTGAGATCAGGATGGCAGGTGCACACGTATGTGATATAAAATTCTGCTACTCAAAATCCTTTCCTCTTAGGTGTTATTATGCTGCTATTGTCAATACAAAACAATGCTTCAATTAAAGAAATCTGCCTGCTCCCTCTGTTCCTCACAGTTCCTACCCAACTGAAGGGAAGAAGAGGACTGAAACCAAAGGCACTGCACCATAAACCAAGAGTGAGAGTAGAGCAGAAATCCCTCCACCTGGAGGGAGTGGAATCCCCTCCCCAGTATATGGTCACCTGAGCCCAGGCTGCCTGGTGGTTCCAACTGCACAGATATTGGCAGGGTGGTCTGGAGCAAACTAGGGGGCTTTCCAGGCAGGGTAAGGCAAGCACAGAGTGGGGACTGCTTAAACTTTAACCTGATAGACGGAGTTCAAGTCTCTTGAACTCTATAATGTTAAACAAACTTACCAAAGGATGGCTAAAGAGACAGAAGACAATAGAGTTGCTTCTGAACGTGGGTAATCATGTTGCACTTATTTTTCAAAAAATATGATATATGCCCAACTAAATTCATGCTCTCCCATCTCAGCTACCACTGACCTACTATCTGTTGCAAAAGTTTATACATTTACTCAGTCTCTTTACTCTCATCTTCCCTCATGCAAGAGGATATTCAGTATTCAGCAAGAGTTAGTATGTGGCTAGTATTTGAACCGGTCCAAATGGTATGTGCAACACCCACCTCACAACCTATGGGTGTGGTTTTGTCAGCAGTTTCATCCAAAAGATAAGAAGACCAAAAAAATATCCAACCCTAACCCTCCCCCCCCTAGAAAAACCCCAACAAAAACACCACAGCCAAAAATCAAAACAAACAAAAAAAAAAAAAAAAA
>VZRO01001567.1:157851-189310 GCA_013397915.1 Daphoenositta chrysoptera | reverse complement strand
CCTGGCGCTGCGGGGATCGGTGCCTGCCCGGCCCTGCAGGGCGGCGCCCGGCGCACGCGGCCTTCCAGAAGTCTCTGCGGGGCCGGATCCCGCTCCCCGCCCTGCCCGGGCCGGGCCTTGCCGCCTCATCCCGCCGCCCCGGGGATGCGCCGGGCCCGACGCGTGCCCGCGCTGCTCGGAGCGCTCTCACGGGCACTGGGCAGCAGCGTTCAGCCAGGCCCTGTAGTTGAAGCTGTTCGGAAGTCGTTCTGGGCGCTGCTTGACTTTTTCTGTTACCTTTGTCAGCGATGCAGAACAATGTAATATTTTTTATATATCTCCTTGCCATAAGTCCGGTTTCATTGTATTTAAAGTTAACATAATAAAGATTTTGGTAGACTTGAAGGACTGTGCCTTAGTAAAGGAGAACTTTTCTTTGGAAAGTGTACAGAAAGCAAGCAGGTGTGGGGTTTTTTCTTTCTTATTCATAGAATCAACAGAAGGGTTTGGATTGGAAGGGACCTTAAAGATCATTTAGCTCCAAGCCCCATCCAGCGTGGTCTTGGATGCTTCCAGGGTTGTGCATCCACAGTTTTTCTGGAAAATCTGTGCCAGAGCCTCACCACCCTCACAGGGAAGAATTTTTTCCTAATATTTAATCTAAACCCACTCTCTTTCAATGTGAAGTCGTTCCCCCTTGTCCTGTCTCTCCAGGCCCTTGTCTAGAGTCCCTCTCTCCAAGAAAGAGGGAGAAAATACGAAAATTTGTGTTTGCTTCTATTTGATAGAAAAAAGAGTGAAGCTAGCAGCTCTGAAAGCCCTCTGTGTTTCTTTTTAGAATCCTTCTTGGAGCCAAATAATGGCATACGTCTAGGGCAGGGGCAGAACAGGGAAGCAGAATGGCCTCACTGCTGGTTCACTGTTAGACATTTCAAGGCCAGGACAGCAAGAGTTGTTTTCTGCAAAACAAGGAGGCAGCTGGCAATCTTAAGATGTTTGGTTTGTATTTAGAGAGTAAACATGATTACTACTTTTCTCTCTTCTCTTATGGGCTGCACAGTATTTTTTATCCTGCTTTTTTTTCTTAAGGTCCTTTCTGGGGATCCCATCCTGTCTTAAGGTTTCCTAACTGAAGGCAGGCTGATCACCTTCAGAAGCACAAATATTTTACTTAATCATTCTGCTTCTGTATTTTCAAATCGCACATGTTTTGAACATAGAACTGAATTAAATGATTTTTGTAGCATACCAAGGTGCGAGTAAAGAAGCATGTACAAAAACCCTTGCCCCTCTCCAACTGGGTTTTGGTTGTTTTCTGTTTCTCTTTGGCATGTCACAAAACTTTTTTGGAAGACTGGGGGGATGCAAACTGTATTGCTAGCTAAGTCTCTGTTCAGATTTTCTGTTCAGAAGCTTTCTGTGCCTACTGAGTTGTTGGGAAGGTGTACACAGTAGTTCTCACTGTCTTTGGGTAAGGTTTGGTGTCTGTTTAAACTGTAAGTGAAATACCAAATGTATATTAATAAAAAGCTTTGAGGGAGTCACTAGATTGGTGCTGCTTTGATGAGAAATTACTAGTTCATCTTTCTTTTTTGTTAGCCTAATTCTGATCAGACATTTTTCTCTATAGCATTATTCAGGACTAGAAGAAGCTGTCTATAGAAACATCCAGGCATGCAAAGAACTTGCTCAAACTACCCGTACAGCTTATGGACCAAATGGTAAATAAATCCTAAAATTATTGCTGCATTTTTGAGACAAATGTTTTGTTTGGAGGCTAAACAGACCTTGACAAAGAAGCAGCTGTTTGTTTCTGGGGGAAACACATTGGACTTGCTCTAAAACTAAATACATTCTTTGTGACTGTAGAAATCAGAATTTGTTTTGATAGCTTTTGTGTTATGCTCAGTGTCTGCTTTTGTCGGGTTTTTGTCGCAGTTACTGTGTTTGCTTTGAGACATGGTATAAAGTATATGAGAAAGCACAAAAATTAAGGAAACATGATAACATGGTAGTAGTCACAGTGAACATAATCTTGTTCAGTCAGATATATAGAAACAAAAGATATTCTCCTGTATTAATTAAATAATGTGCTGATATTTCTGAAAAGAAAACAGGTTACTCAGAAATTACTGATTTCTCCTTAATGTCACACACTTCAAGTGTTATTTCACAAAAATCTGTTAAAGTTCTTAAATTATAAACAGAGCTAACACTTTAATGTGCAAGATACACCTGGAAATGACGAAACAGTGTTGGTGTACAAAATATTGTTTGCATAATGAATGATTTTTAAAAATTGTTTTGTTTCCCCATTTAGGAATGAACAAAATGGTTATCAATCATCTGGAAAAGCTTTTTGTTACGAATGATGCTGCTACTATCCTGAGAGAGCTAGAGGTAAGTTTTCTTGCTTCAGAAGACATCAGTTGTGAACCAGTGTTTCTGCTAATGGGCTGCTATGGTTCTGGCTGTCAGTAAGGAAATGTCACTCTGCCAGGTGATTTACATATGTCACCTTGGAAATAATTTTCTTTTTTCACTGAATTTGAGGTCCACAGCGAAGAATACAATTCTTTTGTGGAGCAGCATTAATAGTTGTAGGAGATGCTTAATAATTCCCTACTTTCCCGCCAGATTAGTAGTTTAGAAGAGGATATGTCTAGAAATGCAGTGGTTTGGAAAAGTCTGCATGACACAGCTGTTGAGTTAATACCCCAGTGTTGTTGGTTGCCATGTTCTCCTGACTGCTTAGAATCCTTCAACTGAATTTAAGTATCTGAGGTATAGCAGCATCCTTCCGTAAATACTGTAAAGGCATGAAAAGGCTGTCCTCTCCTAATTCTTCCTTCAACTTCAAATTGATGTTTGTGACACAACATGAATAATATTTTACTGAATTTTATACTTGGTGATAGAAATAATGTAAGTATGAAGTATTTCCTTACTGAATGCATTGTATTGGTGTTCTGTATGAGTAGAATAACTGTGGAGGTCTCAGTTCTGTTTTTAAAAAATATTATCTGCATACTAGTGACCTAATCTGATGAGTTTTGCATGTTACTTTCTGGTATAAAATGTCAGGTATAAGTATTCAGGAATATAGTGTTGCATTTATTTGAAAGAAAAGTGAAGCAGTGCAATCTTTTAAGCAGAGCCCCCCTACTTCCCCCCACTAAAATTAAACTGTTATTTAGACATGTACTTTGTATGTTACACATGAATTCAGTTTGAAGATCTAATGTTTTCCTGTTGCAGAACTCAGTTGTGAGCCACTGCATCCTGTAAAAGTAGCTCAGAACCAATGTCAAGGATGTCTAATGCATGTTGTAGGGGCAATGTTCAGTTCTCTTTTTTTTTTTCTTTTTAATATATGTTTGTACTTTTCCTTATTAGGGAAGTTAGCCAATTAAGATTATCTGTGCTGCTTTCTATTCCGATTTTGTGCATTATTAGTATCTCTAGGTACAATTTGAAATAAGAAAGATGCATAGAAAAGCCTGAAGTTGCAGTCTTAGGTGGGGTGTTAGTAACCAAGATGTATAATTTCTTTTAAAGGTCCAGCATCCTGCTGCGAAAATGCTTGTGATGGCTTCACACATGCAAGAACAAGAAGTTGGAGATGGAACAAACTTTGTCCTTGTTTTTGCTGGAGTTCTTCTGGAGTTAGCAGAAGACCTTCTGAGGATGGGGTTATCTGTCTCGGAGGCAAGTTATAATCTCAATACAGTTCACACAGCTTGAATCCAGATTGCCACTGGTCAGTATTCTTGGGTCATAATACTGTGAATCATCTGCTTTCTTCTCAACTAATTCTTCAGATAGAGATATTTGAAGGAGAACCATGTGTTCTGCTGCTTGTGATTGCTTGCTTCCCTTATAAACTTCTGCATTTTTTAATGTTTTATGGCTATTTGAAAAGCAGATAAAAGCAGTCTGAAGTGTTGTAGTGAATATTTATTGTTTGCTGCACAGGTGATTGAAGGATATGAAAAGGCTTGCAAGAAGGCCCTAGAAATTCTTCCAGACTTGGTGTGCTGTTCTGCAAAGAACCTTAGAGATGTTGAAGAAGTGGCATCTTTGTTGCACACATCAGTGATGAGCAAACAATATGGCAATGAACGGTTCTTGGCAAAGCTTATTGCTCAGGCCTGTGGTAAGTGGGCAGGAATAGGTGTGGGCACGCAGGTAAAAAACTGAGTAGGTTTTCTTATGGTCATTACATCTTCATGTAAGATAGAAAGTATGGTTAGTTTAGCAGGTTGGATTGGATGGAACGCTGTACCTCGGAAATGAGGGTAACCTTCCTCATGTCGAGCTCTGCATGGGCATTGTGGCTCAGAAAATGTTTGCCTTTCCTACGAAGCATTTCTAGAAATAGCTTTCAAGTCTTTTTAGTGCAGAAATCCATCTTTCTCCCTCTTTTTATATCATTAGGAGGACATACTGCACTTCACATAAGCTGATATTAGTTGCAGCCACAGAACAATGGAAGCAAGACTGTAGTTTTGTTGAGTTGTTCTCCTTTTAGATTTCCAGGAAAAAACCTTCATTTTTAGTTCCAGTGTTTTCTCTAAATACTCGGGGTCAGACTTATCTCTTGACTCTACCTGTGTAAGTGCATATTTAAATTTAATTACCTGAGCAGCCTGAATAAATGTTTCTTTCTGATTTTTACTTTATGAAAACAAAATTTCTGTTTCTCTTTATCCCAGTTATTAGCAGGTTATAATTGTCTTGAATTTAAGCAGGTATCTCAAACTACAGAAATTTAGTAGTTCAGAAAAATTCCAGGCATTATTTATGCTGTCACTGTTAGACCTTATTCATTAGGCAAGACATATTAATTTTTTTTTTTTTTTTTGTTTGTTTGTTTGCCATTTTCTATTCTTCCTGATTCTGGTCATTTCAACGTTGACAATATCAGAGTGTGCAAAATTGTGGTAAGTTTGAAGCAGCTGGCTTTACTGTAATTATTAAGGTAAACAGTGTAATGAAGGTTAATCTTTGAACTTCCAAAGTTTGCCATCTAATTTTGTTGTGGCATGCGTGGTAAATTTGGGAAATTAGTCTTCTCTTGTTTAGTGCCCAGTAGCAGCAGTCAGAAACAAAAATCATTAATATTGAAATTACTCTCATCTAAAATGGGAACCTGTTAGACAATATTTGTTGTTGCCGAATAAGCTAGAGTCTTCTTACACTTACAGCATTCCATCCAACTGATTGTATGGTCTGCTTTTCAGGCAGAGTAGTGCAGCTTTCTGACAATAAATGGTCAGTAATATGATGTTCCCCCATTCATAGAATCAAAGAATAGTTTGGGTTGGAATGTGTCTTAAAGATCACCTAGTTCCAGCCCCTTACCATGGGCAGGGACACCTTCCACTAGACCGTGTTGCTCCAAGCTCCGTCCAGCCTGGCCTTGAACACTTCTCCAGGGATGGGGCAGCCACAGCTTCTCTGGGCAACCTGTGCCAGGGCCTCACCACCCTCACAGGGAAGAATTTCTTCTTGATATTTAATCTAGACTTACTTTCTTTCAATGGGAAACTGTTCTCCCTGGTCCCATCACTACTTGCCCTTGTAAAAAGTCTCAGATTCCATTTATTTCCTTTCAGGGTGCTGGTATTTCTGCTTCCTCAGTACTGCATGGCATGGTTTTTAAAAAAGAAACTGAAGGAGATGTTACTTCTGTCAAAGATGCAAAAATAGCCGTGTATTCCTGCCCTTTTGATGGTATGATAACTGAAACTAAGGTATGTTAAAGCTCAAAATAAGTTACATCTCTATTTATGCTTATGTGCTCTTATTTTTAGACTTGGCTATAAATATTCTCAGCACTGGGTGATTGAGATATTTTGTTGAATATTGATTTTTTTAGTTTAAAAAAGTTCGTAGAAAAGTTCTGAACCTTGATTGCTTCACAGGGTTTTTGAGATAAGGGAAGTGGTGTTGGTTTTGTTGGGTTATTTGAGCCAAACTACAGCTCGAATTTCTGAACTTCAAAGTTGTCTAGAATTGCCTGGTGGTTTCCTTTTTTTTATCTCTTATTTTACCGTGTTGCCTGGAGAGGGTGTCAGTATTACAAAATAGGATGACTTGAGGTTTATATAGATAGGCTGGGAGACAAAATAGTTTGTCAGAAACTTGTAGGCATGTGGTTTAATGCCAAATTGTAACAGTGTATGTGTTTTACTAGGGCACCGTCCTAATAAAGAATGCTGAAGAACTGATGAATTTCAGTAAAGGAGAAGAAAATCTAATGGATTTGCAAGTCAAAGCTATTGCTGATAGTGGTGCAAACGTAGTAGTAACAGGTGGCAAAGTGGCAGATATGGCTCTTCACTATGCCAACAAATACAATCTCATGTTAGTCAGGTAAGTACTAGGAGAGCACGGAAACATCTGGTCTACCACGTTTATGAAATGTACTTGCCATCTTGTCTCTTAGCTCTTAAATTAATTACCAAAAATACTCCAGATTATTTGTTTTTCTAGTAAGTCAAAATCTGACCTACAATTTGGTTGTTTCATATCTTAAATTTCTTAATAGAATTTCACCTCTGTTTGACAGCTCACTGGGGAGTAACTTGTGTATATTGATTATATCTACAATATACCGTATATACTGTTATTTTGGTTTAAGTGTTTCTATAGCACAGTTGAAATTTAGAATATCAAAATTCATGTCTCTAGTAAAGAGGGATATAGTCTTAAAGGCACGTGAGACTATTCCACAATGGTTTCCCCTCATCACAGTCCTCATGTGATGATTTAGCAATGATGAGATGGCTCAGTGTATCACTAATACAGTTGTAGATGTCAATCCTTAACACTTTTGTAATTTTTCTGCTCCGTCTTTTTTCCTATAAATCATGTTTGTACATCTTCAGAGTATATCCTGCATCACATAAAGTCAGATACACTTAGCAGCAGCTCTCACCATCTCACACAGATAAATGGTCCTTTGTTGAAAGCTGTAAATTTATTGGTGCTGTCCAGAAAGTCTGCACTTCTGGAAATGGAGTGGGATACTGTAATCTTGTATAACAAAGAAGGATTATTATTACAGAGGCATTTTAAAGATCAATTCAAATCTTTTGCAATGGACGATGAAGTTTGATGATTTCCATGCATTTGAAACTCTTGTTTTAAAATTTGCACAGCGTCCTTGAAAATTGATATTTATAACTCAAAAAAATAATTGAGTGGATACGTGATGCAGTAAATTTTGATCTTGCCATTAGTTTACAAAATGCTGCCAAATTAAGAGAATACTCTTGTATATGTTAATGTTGCTATGGAAACTTGTTTTTAAAGGCTGAACTCCAAGTGGGACCTGAGAAGACTGTGCAAAACTGTTGGTGCAACAGCCCTACCCAGACTGGTATGTACCTCCCAAATGAGGTGCAGGGGGGTGAGAACTGATGAGCAGATTCAGTTCTTTAATCATGTTTTTCTTTCCAGACTCCCCCTACTCTTGAAGAAATGGGTCACTGTAATAGTGTGTATTTATCAGAGGTTGGGGATACACAGGTTGTGGTGTTTAAGCATGGTATGTATGTTCTGTAGAACCTCTGACACTGCTGTTCTAAAGTGTGTTTGTATGCATTTTAGATAGAAGATCAATGAATTAATTCAGTAATGCATGTCTCTGAACAGAAAAGGAGGATGGTGCCATTTCTACTATCCTCATTCGTGGATCTACAGACAATCTGATGGATGACATAGAGAGAGCAGTGGATGATGGTGTCAATACTTTCAAAGTACTCACAAGGGTAAGTAAGGGGAACACTTGAATTATCAAAAGTGAGAAGTGGATCAATTTGAGGCAAGACTTGAGCTTGCCCTGTGCTCATTGCTACAAGGGCTGTAGATACTAATCTGCTTAGGTGCCTCTGGAGCTGGAGAGGTGGCTGTGTAGGACTGAGGTGTGGAGGGCTGTGTAGAGGAGATTGCCGTTGTGAACATAGGGTACATAAAAGGTGGTGCTCAGCATGGACTGCACTCACTTTTCCAGTAATGAGTGAGTTCTTGAATGTAGATGAGCTTTACCACTTTCTAAAGACAATCAGCTCTTTCTTGACTTACTCCCTAAAAGGTGTGTAATGTTCCTTGGAAGCCAGGCACAGAAGAAAAGCTAGCTTTGTCACTTGGGATCAGGAGAAACTGATTGGTTGCAGACTCAGTTTCTAGTTCATTGGTGATAACTCATGCTTCCACCACATAATACAGATAGGTTTTTATGGATGGAAGAACTCAGTTTTACAGAGGGCTTTTTTGGTGAGCAGCTCATGTGGTCTTAAATATTATTATTTTGTTTTTCCTTTCTTTATACAAAAGGAAATGTTCTTGTATTTACTTGGAAAACAGCATACAAAAATTGTTAAAACTGTTAGAATCTTAATCTCTTCTACATACCAAGACATGGACATTGATTTAGAGTACAGAAATGCTGTGCATTTATGATTGTCTCCAGGAGTTGTACTGTTTTAAGATCTATGATGATTACTTCGTGGGTTAAAAGACGAGAGTTATTAAGTAAATTCTGGTTTGCCAAAGGATGTACAAAATGCTTAATTTAAAATGAAAGAAAACAAACCAAAAACTCCCAACACCTTGTGGTACCTATTGACATATTAAACTTAGTGTACCGTAGATTGGTTTCCTGTATGATACTTCCCACCAAAATAATAGAAAAGATTAGAAAATCTAGGACTGGTGTTATAGTTAACCACGAGTTGAAGTTGTTAAAAAAAAAGCCAAAAAATCCCAGACACAAAACCCACTGCATTATTGTTTTGCTTTTTACAAAAGAGGCTGTTTTTCTTCAAAGACATTGAAATGAATGAGTAAATTCTGGTAGATTTCCCTTATAATGCATGTTTGTTCTGATTCTTAGTAAGTCTGTGTGGAATAAATTTCTGTTGCATTCTTGATAGACTAGAAAAATCCTAAAAAAAAAAAAGTAATAGATGCTTTAAGCTAAACACTGTGTTTTGGTGTGGTCTTTCCACAGGATAAACGTCTTGTTCCTGGAGGTGGAGCAACAGAGATTGAATTAGCCAAGCAGATCACATCGTATGGAGAGGTACAGCAAACAGGCATCTTGGCTTTTCATCTTCACACACGTCTTACAAAAGAATACAAATACTATTTTATACCAACATATGTATATGTGTATTAAAAACAAGTGTGGGGGAAAATGCCTCCCTATCTTACAGTTTTTGAAATGCTGACATGGTTTTCAACTTTACTTTAGACTTGTCCTGGGCTTGACCAATATGCCATCAAGAAGTTTGCTGAGGCATTTGAAGCCATTCCTCGAGCACTGGCAGAAAACTCTGGAGTAAAGGCTAATGAGGTCATCTCCAAACTTTATGCCGTGCATCAGGAAGGGAACAAAAATGTTGGATTTGATATTGAGGTAAATAGTCTCTCGTGTTACTTGTTGCCTTGCAGTGCAGGGTTATACTTAATAGTACTTCTATCAGGATGAAGTATTTATAGATTGTTTTAAGTTGTTGGAACCTCTATGTTGCACAGTCTAGAATAGTAATTTCTTGGAATTGAAATACTTAAATGTTCTTTTTATCAGCAAGAAGTTCAATTCAGTATAGTATAGTGGCCTTATGTCAGAGGTGTAGGGGGATACTGAACTAATATGACAGGGAGTAAGTCTTCAGTAATTACTGACTTTGTCTTGCTGCTAATTAGGAATTAGGATTAGGAATGAAGTTTTTCTGAAGGGAGAAGATGAGACCAGAAAAGTGATACCACCTTGCTAGGTAAAAGCCTGAGAAAGCTTTGAATAATGTTTTTCGCCCATCTGACAGGCCGAAGCTGCTGCAGTGAAGGACATGTTGGAAGCTGGTGTGTTAGACACGTATCTTGGAAAATTGTGGGGTATCAAGCTAGCTACAAATGCAGCAGTAACTGTCCTAAGGGTCGATCAGGTAAGCTTATGTGTTATTTGGGTGCTGAATTCAAACCTGGCAGAACCCGCATGCAAATAGGTGGAATCTCCTGGAAATGCAAGGCATAAAAATAATGCTACTTGAGAATGTGGTTTGTTCATTTCTGAAAGCCAGGAAGTCGTTTGTTCAAGAGCTTGTAATCTGGAATGTGGCTGCTTCTATAGCAGTACTATTAATATTTGTTGGGTTTGGGGTTTTTTTGTTTTAAAGATTTTCTTGATATTTTAAAGACAGCTGATCCTTGTATTTAGAGTTACCCTAACTTCTGTAGGAACAAGCTTTACTAGGAGAAAACTTCTGTCAAATACTATTATTTTGTGAAGCTTCAGCAAAAATGAATTTGCATGTAAAATTTCTGTAGATTATTATGGCAAAAACAGCAGGCGGTCCAAAAGCCCCTAAGCAACAAGGACATTGGGATAAGGATGACTGGAAAGATGAGCCTGAAAACTAGTGTGCAGTAAGCTCTGTTTCTCTGGCAGAGAGGTATCTGTGTGAGTGCATGCATGAGTTCATTGACAAGCACATGGAGGATTGTATCCTCCTTGAGAACACATAACACTGCTGTCTTCTGCTGTGTGCTGATCGCTACATCCTGTATTTGTGCCTTTGCAAA
This sequence comes from Daphoenositta chrysoptera, assembly GCA_013397915.1. Classification (NCBI taxonomy): domain Eukaryota; kingdom Metazoa; phylum Chordata; class Aves; order Passeriformes; genus Daphoenositta; species Daphoenositta chrysoptera. The sequence continues at coordinate 178,738 of VZRO01001567.1, read as the reverse complement.
CGAATTCTGCTCCTAAATCCAAATTTTCATGGAAAGGATGACAAGTGCAGGTTCAGTTTTACCTTACTTGTCCAATACAGCCAGTGCAGAGAATGCATTTTAACATGGTAGGACTGACAGACTTCATGGTTTTAAAATGTGATACTTGGAGACAATAATTGAGAACAGTAGCTTTGATAATCCTCCTTTCTGTAATGTGCACTCTGTAAACTAGTCTGGTGTTGGCCTATTTAAGTACTCACTTTCTGTAGACTAACTGAAGTCTTACTTTGCATGCAAAAATGAGGTACAAAACCTTTTTTACTGTAACAGGGGTCAGCTTCTACCATTCTCAAGAAACAAAAATAACTACGTTGTTAATATCTCAGTTAAATGGATAATAATATTCACTGGCTTAGGTTCAGAGTAGGGAAACTGCATGAATGTAGTGAATGCTACCAGTCTGCATCATGTGGCTGTAGGAGTAGGGTACGAGCCTGATTTTAACATCAGCTTTTTCTTCTTCTCTATTATCTTCAAGATCATTATGGCAAAACCAGCTGGTGGCCCAAAACCTCCATCAGGAAAGAAAGACTGGGATGAAGACCAAAATGATTGAACAATTTAACTGTATTTCTTAAGTGACATGACTTTGTGAGTTTTTTAATATCCCAGTTGGAGCCTGTCACAATGTTTTGCTCTTGCCTTTAAATTATGAACAGTGTCCAATGGAGTGCAGAACTTCAAACACCTCAATAAACGTACTCACTGTTAAAGTGTTGGCTTACTTCATTTGGAGCTAGCATGACGTGGTTGTTACCAATCTGTGAATGTGTAGGGATGTATGACACTGTGTGGGTGTGGTGGGCTGACCCTTGGCTGGCTGCCTGACACTCTCCTGGTGAAGGAGGAGGCACAACTTCTCAGGGGATGAGATAAAGAGGGGGAGATCACATACTAATTCCTGTGGCAGGCACAACAGACTCAATGTGCAAGGGAGGCTGACCATGAGCCTGCTACAGGGAGCTCAGAATCCACAATTGTTGTGGCTTTTTGTGCTCTTATTTGTGCTCCTTGGCCAGTACTTGAGTGTAAACAGTCAAATGAATGTTGAAATAATTGTTAGCAGCAGGTCTGTGGTCCCTGCATTCAGTAGCCCCTCTCCTGAGACCCTAATTGGAGCACTGTGTACAGATGTGGTGCCCCAAACATAAGAAAGACAGAGAACTGTTAGAGTGAGTCCAGAGGAGGGTCACCAACGTGATAAGGAGACTGAGCACCTGCCCAGTGGAGATGGGCAGAGAGTCAGGGCTGCTCAGCCTGGAGAAGAGAAGGTTGTGTGGAGACCCCACAGCACTTTCCAGTGTCTGAAGGGGCTACAGGGGAGCTGGAGAGGGACTCTGCATCAGGAAATAGAGTGACAGGACAAAGGGGAATGCCTTCAAACTGAAATAAGGGAAATGTAGGGTAGATCCACAGAAGAAATTCTCCCCTGTGAGGGTGGTGAGGCCCTGGCACAGGTTGCCCAGAGAAGCAGTAGCTGGCCCATGCCTGGAAGTGTTCAAGGCCAGGTTGTACAGGGCTCAGAAAAACCTGGTCCAGTGGGAGGTGTCCCTGCCCATGGCAGGGGGTTGGAACTGGATGAGCTTTAAGGTCCTTTCCAACAACCACCATTCTGATTCTTTTTTTTTACATGCATCTCTCTCCTCACACTTTTAAGTCCCCACGCTCTCAAAAGGGCAGCCTGACAGCAGTGAACTGCATCACATTCTAATGACCTTAAAAATAAATGCTGAGCAGCACTAGCCAACATGATGCAGAGTGCTGGAATCTTTCAACTGAAGCCCCCTGTTAAGATTAATTTTGGGAAGTAAACAGCTTATGTGTCTCAAAGTAGCCTGAAAGGAGAACTGCACTTGAAATCCAAGCCACTTCAATAATTAATCCTTTTACTCCTCTTGCCAGCGCTACTCTATCTCACAACCAGAAGGGAGTGGAAGGCTAAATCAAGTCTGGAACTATCTTATGCCTAAATAAGGCTGCCATACAACAGCTCTACTAGTGCTGGCTTTATAGTCAGTTGTTGGTGAGGCTGAAAAATAAACTCAGCAAGTTTTCAGAAGGATTGGCATACTGCTATAGTCAGCTGCACAAGGGTTACTGCTGATGGCTGTAAGAACAAGATGCCCATTTTCTTAGTAAGGCTGTTGCGAAAAATGCACTGAATGTAAGCAGCTGCTGCTTGAGCATGGCAGAGCCAAGATTTTATTCACATGAAAGCCAACGTGAAGCTTGTGGAGAAGAGAACTTCAAAGGTACAAGTCACTGCAGGACTACTGGTCTTGTGCCTGCTGTGTGGAAAGGCTACATGGGACTGCCTGTGGTGAGAGTGAGCCAAGCACTCAGCCTTGCCAAAGCACCAGCAAAAGAATTCCTGGAGCATTTGCAAACTTGAGGGCTCCTCTATTGGACATAAACCAATAGTGACAAGAGAGCTGAAGCTGCAATTGTCTTGGCTCTTGTGGAGGAAGAAACAGTTTCTTATGCTTGGAACCCAGGTCTAAAAAACACATGGGAACACGATAGCTGAGATTACTATAGTTCAAAAGTAGAACTGGCTGCTTTTAAGTGAAAAAGCTGCTGATCAAGATTTATATCCACCCAAATTACTCAACAGAAACTCAAAGCTGTAATTTTGAAAAAGACTTTTATTGAAAAGTAGTGGAAACACTGGAAAAAGTTTAAGTTAACCGCATGTCAGTGTGTCTAAAATGCATAAAGTGAATTCCTGCTATACAGTAGCTCCAGCATGTTAACATGATTTGCAAGTCTGCCTTCTCTCAGATCTCTGAAGAAGGTGGCTGCACACACAAGAAGGCTCTTCTGATGTATTACAGCAGCCTCTCATAGAACAGAAGATAGGCTTGGGAGCTCAGCACTTTGGACACAGAGACAGGTTGTACGTGGGTATCGCTGATGTGGAACCACTGACCTTTGACTGGCTCAGTTTCTAAAGCTGTGAAAGGAAAATTTAGGAGTAAAAGTTATTACAAAAAATTGAAGCAATCAGTTCTATTACTGTTCTTCAGTAAGAATCAGAGTAGAGTACAATCATAGAATCACTGAGTTGGAAAAGACCTTCAAGATCATGTCCAACCTGTGACTGATCACTGCCTTGTCAACCAGAGCACTGAGTGCTACATCTGGTTGTTCCCTGAACATCTCCAGGGATGGGGATACCATCACATCCTTGGGCAGCCCCTTCCAATGCTTAACTGTCATTTTGTCTTCATGTCTTCCTAACGTCCAACCTGAACCTCCCCTGGCACAGCTTGAGGCCACTTCTTCTTATCCTGTCACTTACTACCTGGGAGCAGAGCCTGACCCCCACCTGGCTACACCCTCCTCAGGCAGTTCTGGAGAGTGGTAAGGTCTCCCCTGAGAGGGGAGCCCTCCCAGCTCTCTCAGTTGCCCCTTAGAGGATTTCACCAGCTTCACTGCCCTTCTCAGAAAACTTATCTGCCATAGCAGGATATTGGAACTAGATGATCTTTAAGGCCCCATCCAACCCAAACCATTTTGTGATTCTGTAAAAAATAATTTGTAAAATATTTCTGATGATTTACCTGGAGATTGTCCTCGAAGGACAAGATCAGAGAGGTGGTTGTTCATAGCTCTCATTTTAACATAGGCAGTGTAGTGCCCAGACCTCATTGTTCCGCTGTGTTCAACAACTCCATAGAGAGAGTACAAGACCTTTGTATTCCCTTCAGGCACATTCTAGAAAACCAAAAGTTTAGCTGTGTCAGCCAGGTGCTGACTTTTGAAGAACATAAACTCTGATTTGTTTGCTGATGAAATGGAAACTGGTCATTAAGAGAGTCATGCAAGCACTACAGTTATGAGCAGTGAAGTACAGGTTACCACACAAAGTAGCAGGCTTTACAAGCGTTTTGCAAAGATTTTACTATGCAGCTTTGTTGAGAAAGCACATTAGAACATGGGAAAGGAAAATCTGATTGTTTTCCCACTTACTTTACATTTAGCTGTACAGAAAGGAGCCAAGTCTATCACTTCTGGGAACTTGATATGCCTGTTAACCTTCCGCAGATTAAATCCAGCCTTAAACAACCAAAGTAGAGGAAAACCCCATAATGTTAAAATGGAGCATATGAAAACCATGCTTACTTACTAAATGTTTCAGGTTAAAGTTTCAACAATACAAAATTAGTTTTATATTATGCAAAACTGGGAAAAAGCAAATATTTTTTTCTCTGATATCCAGTATTTCAGCATTATTTCCTTGCCCCCACATGCTGCACTGGAGCACAAGTTAAGATGGCTTTTCAGCTCACTCATACATTAACGTAATGGTAGCAAAAGTGGAAAAAGAATCAGCTCTAATGCACTTCAGAAACTGTGTGGACAACTCTTGGCTTCTCAGATACTGTAACATGCCTGAGGATATGATCTTAGAGCATCCAAACTGATGCAAACTGTGCTCCCACCTTAATCACATAATCGTCCAGTATCAAACTGGAAAAACAAAAGGAAATGATGATAAATGTAATTTTCTTCATATTACAGTCTCTTGGAATAGGCTACACTTTTCCATTTTCTATATGAAATTGGTTTTCATCTAATTAAAGTTGCCTCCCTTATTTTTCAACTATCTTGACCAAAACACCAAATGGGTTTAAATTTAGAAGAGGCAGTACTGTCTCCCCTCCCTTTCCTCCTTCTTGCTTGAAAAGCTAAAGTCCCGAGTTAAAATTTTTTCTACAATTTGGGAATAAAGAGGTAAGTGACTTTACTTCAGTGTCTGTAAATAAAATTCAGGTAACTTTGCTTTCCTTTGATCCTTCTCCCCCACAAGCTCAGAATCCTCTCTTTTCCACTTTTGATAACTTGTTACTTATCTGTTACTAGTAAGGGATCCTATTTACCTGTACTTACTGAAATGCATGAGCCCACGAACAGCTGTAATAGTAGGGAACCATTAATGCTAAGATTGTACTTAATACAGTAAGCAGTAAGAATAATGAGGGAATATGTTGTGAATATGCTCACAAAACAGTGTTTTCCAGTTAATTAGGGGAATGTTCTTCCAGGAAAACACACCTCAACACCTCAAAGACTACAAAACACAATGCTGCACACTACTGCCTTCCAAACTTTGGGAAAAACACCAAACTAGTTTTATAGAAAATAAAAGTAACATTAGCATGTTTTCAAGTTAAGCTAGTACTACATGCATATGTACACAAATACACATATTAACCTGAGACTATATACATGTATCAGCCTGCTACTTACATGCTGAAACCTCTTTAAGTGAAGGGTTAAAATTGGAGGAGCTAGAGAGATGAGCATCTGCTTTTTGGCATTAGTATAAACATACTTCTTTTCACCTGCAGAAAAGAAAAACCACCAGAGATTAAAACAAGTGTTTTAAATGTTACAGCAGGAATTTATTTTCACTATTTAAACTGTTACAATGTCATCTACTACAAGAACTGAGAAGCTGAGCATTCCCCTTTAATATGACGAATGAAAGTAGACAAAGTTATACTTAATACCACTTTAGGGATAATCCCCTGCCCTTTACCCACTTAAGAAGCAGATAGGGATATATTTAAAGTTTTCTTTTAAAAGAGTTTGTCATACTTTTTATGTTGTTCTTTGGTCCACAATGCCTTTGTGTACACACATCACACAGTAGTTTATTGGTCTCGGTAAGTGTTTCATTACGGGTAAACTGATACAAGCAGTGATGGATTGAACCTTCCTCTGGGTTCAGCTCTTCCCTGTTTGCCAGAGTACAAAATGCCGTTTCGGGGTCATCCGTAGACACTTCACAAGTCTTGTTAGGAACAGGCTGAAGGCCATCCAATGTACTCGTGTCAGATTCACTGGCACCCAAGTGGAGTTTTGAGAAGTCCATAGCAAGCTCCTCCTCATCTTCATTGTCATCATCCTCCTCTTTCAAAGACAGGTTGTCAAGGCCATTGACAAACTTCACAGGAGAATCTAAGCCTTCCATAGAGGGATCTGTGAGAGACTCGTTTTCTTCACACTCTTGTTCTGGCTTTCCTGTATTTTCTTGCATGCTCTGAATTTCTGTACTATTTCCCTGCGTACTCAAGTCTGTCTGAGTTAAGCAGTGATCTTTGCCATCATGTGATGATTCCTCTTCTTGCTTCTTATCAAGAGTTTCAGAGCTCATTTCAGTCTCTGATTCTTGGTTGTACTCGCCATCTATCTCTGGCTGTTCAGTTGCACAGAGATCTGTCAAGTGAAGCACCTTTCCTTGAAGTTTTTGCTGCCGGCGCTGGCTCTGCACGTTTGAATACATAATAAACAAGAGTACAAAAATCAAAGTAAGTATGAATCATATTCAGTATTTCTTACTTCTGTATCAGAATGTTTGTTGCATGCCATAGATGCACAAGGCGGGGGGGGGGAAGAATAATCTATGACTTAATGATCAGAGGTGAACAGTTCCACTAATACTGAATTTATCCTCACTCAGACATAGTTCCCACTGCTCCTTGTTAAGTTGTACCATCAAAATACAGCTAATGATTCCCTTGCTATCTTCCTGATCCTTTCTTATGTCTGTATGCTAAAGTTTTGTGAATATTCTTGCAATCAACGACTGGAAAACAGTCTGATACAAATTAAAGCTACTTCAGAGAAGCAACAAATTCTGCTGCATATTATTCCTACACACCAATGCTCAACAGAACATCTTAACAGCAAAGACATGGGTATAACCGGTCTTCTCAGCTGTGCATTTGAAGGACGAGAAATTCTAAGCTGTCTCCTCCTTCATGTAAACTAAGGAAACAAAAAGAATTTCTTTTAACAGAAATAGCAAGCACAAAGTGAAATACCTATCCAAACCAACCTTGGCTTGTTTTTTGGCCTGTTTCTTCGCTTTTTTCTGAAGGTGCTTACTTGTACCAGGGGGCTCATCTTTCTGCTTAAGGTAATGGTCATCGATTTTATCCTCTTCATCTTCAGATTCCTTTTCTTTGTTTTTTTTAATGTTTTCTCTCTTGGTAATTTTCACTTTCTACAAAACCCAAAAAGCCACAGAACAACCACAGAAATAGAGACATTATCTGAGTTTTCAGCTCAAATATAACATTTTAATGATGTAACATACAACTAACTCACACCCTGATGTAAATGGAAGGAGTGTCTCACTCCAGAGAGTCCGTATGAAACAAGGACTTGCAGAATGAAACAGTATGTAAAAGGCTATTGATGGCCAAATTCTGAACCTGTAAAGGGGCAACATCACCTTTGCCTCTAACTGATCTCATTAAATGCACTGAAGAGTAATGTTTTACAAAAGCAGAGACATTTTCAGTTGAACATCCTGCCACAGAATTTGTTTGCTTCTGCTAAACTGAAACTTGTTTGTGGCAGAAGTTGTGATCCCTTTGGCTGTGGGGGTTCCATTCCCGTATTTATGAGTAAGCAGTGCTACATAACAAATCTGAAATATTACATATACAGGTTATCAATACAAAACACAAAGCAAATCAAATAATTTGAGTGTCTGGAGATTGATCAAATAAATATTCACACACTATCATATCAACATTTCTTAACTTTATTCCATAACCTGAATATTAGGAGAAATGTTCTTGGACTCAGTGCAGGAAAATGAATGAAAAAGTGACAAAAAAGCCCCAAAGAACTCAAACAAACTTTGTGATTTTCCATAGACAATTTATGAGCCACAACTTACAGGAATGACTCTCATGAAAAATCTTATTCTCTATCTTTCTGTGCAATTCTGACTTGCAAAAGAGACTTTCAGAAAGATGCTTAAATCCTGTTCCTAATGACTGTATAGTGTTTTCATATAAATGAAAAAAACGTATGCCAAAAAGTACTATTTCTTACCTGAACATCTAGTACGGGAAGTGACAAATCAAGGAAAGGCTCATGGACCAAGGATACCTTTAAATGAATCATCAAGAGTCCAACTTAATTTTGTTTGGAAGCAGCTGGCTTGCTGTCAACAGGCGTATTTGCATGTTTACATTCAAGGCCTGCTTTCACTTGTGCACACAACTGTAAAACACAGCTCATTTACCTCCACAAATAGCTTCCACTGACCAAAATCCAGCAGTCACATTACCACAGAAATGAGCAGGAAGTATTTTTATGAACTTCAGTTATCGAGTGAGACTGCACCTTAAGGCCTAAGAAACTCATAGCTGTAATCTATCATGATATATATCTCACTTGCTAATACACTCAATTACTTCATTCTCAGGATATACTGAGTGCCTTCTTCACTGTCCTCCTGGCTATCCCATGGTCTTCTCACTGTGGGAAAGGGGAAGACATAATCCCCTGAATAAAAAAGGAAAGGGCCCCATAACAATTAATTTGCTTTATGACCTGTACCGCTGGATGGTGTTCACTGGGAATCTAGGAGGGAATTCTGGCAGAGGCAGCATGCTGCTGACAAGCCTTCAGGAAGGCTTTTGAAACGAACTGAAAGATTACGTTTATAACACAAGGTAAGAAAGATTCCAGCTAAATCATGCTCCTTTTTGAAAAGCATGCAGCTAGTCAAGTCTTATTTCTACAGACAGCCACTTTGGGATTCTCCTGCAGATTACAGGACATTACACTCTAGGTTATTCAGAGCAGGCAGTTTACTTACAGTTCTGCATTCCTCACACATAATTGTGCTGGTTAATTCTCCACCAAAGATTCGATCTACAAAACTTCGTATTCCATTTTTCTTTTCATATTCTGAGAATTCAAAAAGTATATAGTAAAGTTAATAATATTACATACAATATACTGGCAACCAATTTCATTATGGCATACCAAATAAAAAAAGGAGAATATAACATGCAAGGTGTATGATGGAACATGTTGGCCTGTTTTGGTTTTCTCAGGATAGCAAGTACAGCAAGATTCTTAATTTAAGAATCTTTTGTGTATCAAAAGAATGGGGGTGAAAACACATTTGCAGAAGACAGCTTGGTTAAACCATACCTCTACCACTTTCTCTGCTCAAAAGCATTTCCCTATATTCTCAAAAGTACTGCATCTCAGTAAGAATTCCTGTTTTCTCTCAGAACTGAAACAACTATCTGAACTTAAAAAAACAAGCACCAACTGTTGTCTGACAAACATAACCAATTTCCTCAAGCTGTATTTTCAGAGTAACACATAGTCTGAATTTAAATTGGCAGCTCATCTCCTAAGTCACGTTGAAAAGTTTAAACATTTTTCTATTCATTGTTTGGATTTTTTATACTACGTTAAAGTAACAGTGGACTATTAGTGGCTGCATAAATTATATTCAAATGCTAGTATTTTAACTTCTTACATGTCTGAATGATTAGTCACTGCCCAAACATATTTTAATGTATGATGTCTACAGAATCAACTCTCTCTTATCCTGTTAAGAAGGAAATGCCACCAAGTTCAGCAAGACATTTACATATAGACTAAAACTATTGAGCCTCTTATTCTAAATACACACATATTCAAGTGGTGGCATAAAGTTGTACAATTAACATGTATATTTTAGTTGATTCTGTTAATGTTACTTTATATACTTCAACAAGAGATTTTACAAGTTACTGATGCTGTGATAATTTATTTTACCTTTAATTTTCTTTTTAAGTTCTTCTTCATTTTCTTTGCTAGAGTCACTCAGCGCCTTTAGTATTCCAACATTTATTTGCTGAAATTTTCAAAACAAATATACTCTGTTAAATTTCCTAAACTAACTCATTTAACTACTTCATTTTATGATGTGTTTCAGATGGAGGAAGAAGTATAATCTTCACCAATTATGAGAATCAATACAAACACCTGTACAAATACCTGTAGAACCACACAACAGTTTCTGTAGATAGGCAAAAAAAAAAAAATCAACTGAGAAACAAGTTGCAACCATAATGTTCCACTTAGTATGTAAGAAAATCAGTCTAAGGATGAAATACTTGCCTAAATTAAAACTGCCAAAAAAACCCTGTGGAATTTCTACAAGTGCTCTTCAGAAATGAAGACATAAGGACATTCTTTAGTGTGACTACACATACTCCAAACTCACTTTTTCTGGGGGTTCTCTTTGCTAATTTGCTTCAAGTTAAGTGCTACGGGCAGCACAACCACTCTACAGAGGCTGACGTATCTCAGAAAGTATGTTCCTTCTCCCCTCAGCAGAAGAAAGAGTCTGGGTCTGGGGTATGAAGAAGAAAGGTATGCACAACTATGACTTTAGCACTCACCTGAATTTCTTCTGTTCTCATTCCATCCAGTAAATAACGAAGCAATTCATGACTGTCTTGTTGCTGATAACCTTTAAATCGTATTGCTCTGTTAAATGAAATCGGAAAGTATAACTGAACTTGGAGATAAACAAAGCAGAAACAATTCACACCAAACACACAAAAAGTCTCCAGAATGTATGTATATAAAAGCAACAAGTGTCTACATATAATATTTTCTAAAAATATGAAGCCAGCTTATCAGTATGTCACTAAGTATCTTTCATTTTACTGCTATTCATTTCTATTTTGCTCTTCTTTCAAAAATTAAGTATTCTACAAATCTTATATGCTGTGCTCTGAGCTAGAGATAAAAGAGGAAAAACTGACAGTCTTTTAAACAAAAAACTTCCTCATACTCACTATGACATGCAATTGTACAGATACTCACTTTTTACAAACCTGAGCAAAAAGTTCCTTAGGAGTCACTACCCCTTTTTTTGTCTCTTGCATTTCTGTCACAAACTGATGCATGGCTAGTGTTAAAGGACCTGGCTGATCTAGTTTTATTAGCTGAGGTTCCTGTTTGAAAGAAAAGCAAGAGAGCTGTTTTGTCTTAATTCGGTGACAGATTCTTCTGCAGTAAGTTTTTCCTTTTCAGTTCCTGAAAACATTATTGTCAAATAGAATACACAAAATTCCAGACTGGCAATAAGTTTACCTGACAAAAACAGCATGTGTTTTATCTCGAAATGGTAGCAAAACTCAAGTTTTTTTTTTTTTTTTTTGCAACTATTGCTTAGTTCAAAGTTTAGACTTCTTGTCTTTACTAGAAAAAAACCCCAATTTCTTAAAAAGGGTTGTGCATTTTCTTTGCCATCCCAATCTCTAACTGTAGTGACAGGTGTGTTATTTAAGTTAGTGCTACAGACATCCTCTAATTTCCTATTTTGCATTTAGACAAGTGGCACTACAGCAAGAGTTACACATTTTCATCCTTTATATAACATCATCATAATGCAAGCACTCCTTCTACAACAGAGTATTGAATCACTGCTCTTACACTGTGAACAAAATACCTCCACTGACTTCAGAAGCAGCTTTATGGAAATCAGTGGTGAAGTTCCTGTTGATTTTACATCTTAATCTTACGAGTATTTAGCTGGAACAGCTTTAAAATCAAGAGGTAAGTATTGCTTGTTTCCTTAACAGACTGGAAGGTGAGGACAAACACTACGGAGGTCAAAGCATATTACCATGCATAGCTCAGGTGACTCAATTTTAACTGTTGTGCCAGGCATTTTAGCTTCTTTAAGCAGCTCCCTCAGGACTGGAGTTTGTGATAAATTCTGTAGAACATAAAAGACAGAAAGAGATTGGAAAATGGGGACAACAGGAAGGGCAGCTGAACTTTGCTAGTCATGGAATTTGTAGCAACTAGTTTAGCAGCAATTTATTTTGCCAAACACTGAACTAAAGTGGTTAACTACCACTCTAGAATCTCCATCTGTGTTTAAGACTTAAAGGTACATTTCATACAGCTAACTGGACTTCCAATGCCCTCTATAAACATTATTTCAGATTGCAGAAACCCTAAATATATTATTCTTCTACCGACTGATCTTTTGACAAGTGTATTTACTAGTGTCTGTTTCTAAAAAATCAAAAGATAAAATACAGTGTGGGTATTTGCTTGGTTTAAAAAGTGTTTGAAGGTAAATCAAAAGCAGTTTACTAAAACCTGCAAGTACAGAGGGAATTTTGTTTGAGTAAAGCTTCAGGATCAAGAGCCAAAGAGCACGAGATCACGTCAGTTTCAATAAACATGAAAGAACAAGTTTATTCTACACTTCTTTGCTGACAAGTCACACAAGATGACAATGCCTGCAACATGCTCATTCTGTTTTTTTCATCCAATATTTACTTTTGATTTCCTGTTGCTGAGAGATACATTTTTATTACCATAAACACCCATGGTCTTTGAGTACTAATCTCTTCCAGTCTAAGAGGTCACGAGGGTGATGTGTCATACTATTTCATATTTTTAAAAAAGAACTAGAAGTTGGCATGCTTAATTTATGTCAGTGAAAAACGCTGTCCCTCAAGGACAAGGCAGTTTATTGTATTTCCCCTTAGAGCAAGTCTAAACCTGCAGCTCCATTTCTTCGTATTTCTCTGGGCCAACACACTATTTTTAGAAAGAAGCCATCATTCCTGGCAGATAAAAAAATCACATTCTAATTTTGTCACTGTAAAATGCTGGAGGCAAGCCTGTTGTAGGCTGTTTTTCATTTTGTTTGTGGCTTTTTCTCCCTATTCAGTTTTTCCAAAAACAGCAAATCCTGTACCTGCATCACTGCATTAAAGAAACATGTATTCCCCAAGTTACTAAGTCCTTTCACAGTGACTTCTCCATTAGCAGCTGAATGAGAATTTTCTTCTTTAAGTGAAACTTCTTTTTCTTGCTCGTTTTTGCTGTCTTTTTCTACTTTTTTATTTTCAACTTCTTTGTTTTCCTGTTGTTTTTCTACTGAAATAATAAAAACATACCACATTATTAACATAGTAACAGGGTATAGGCTAGGAAAGATGATTACAGCCAGCAGCATTTTATAGGTTTATAGTTTTATACAGGTTTATAGTCTTCAAGACGAGTTAAAAATACTGTCTCCCAAGTTATTTTGGTGTATTGCTGAAAATTTCAATTACCTGTTTAATAAAGCCATAAGGGAGTTTTCAGATTAACACCCAACTGGTTCTACCAGTTTGGCAGTCAGCTATTGATTAGGTTTCTGGTAAATAGGGCTGTGAGCTAATATTAACTTTAAAATCAAGTAACACCAGTTTAGAGAAAGCAAGGAAAACAGACAATACAATCTTTGGACAAGAAACAGATGGATGGTCAACAACACATAGAACACATGAAACAGGCAACAACTGCACCCAGGTATTCATTGGTTTTCCAGTTCAAACCTGAGAAAAAATTCTGGCAACTGATATGAAGTTCAAATATCAGATGCAGAGTAACTGTGTGTCTGGGAAAGACTGACCACTCAAAAAACTCTGCTCCCTATGGGAAAACCTCAGCTGCTTTCTGAACAAATTGAATTCAGAGACAGCCACGTGGCTTTGCTGGACGTTTGTGTTCCATTTCCCACAGGGCCTGTGATTTCACCCAAGTGTTGGAATTTCTGACAGTCATTTGTTATAGCATTTATTTTTATATGCAAATTCTTCCAATTTTTCTAGTGGAAATGCCTTGTACAAAACCAGTTTTGCCATTGTGGAAACTAGGGGGTTTTTCTGGGTTTCTTTTCTTTTAAACAATCATATTTTACAGATAGACTGCAGGCTGAACAGAGTATTTTAGAGTTCTAAAAGCACTACAGCTGCCTATACTAAATGTACAGACCCAGTGACAAAACCTCTGTATACTACTCCTTCCATTAGGACATGTGCTGCAACAGCTGGAGACTTAGTCATTCCTGATACATTCACAAACACCCACAAAAATACTTTAAAAAAATCAAATCAAATTACCCTTAAGTAATGACAATTTTTTTCAGATCTCAAGGCAGACTGAGGAACACTGATAAATAAACACAGCACCCTAAGTACTGAAAGTCAATTGCCTAATTCGCAGAAAACCTGAGTATCACATTTTTTAAAAAGTCACAGTAAAACTGTCTTTTTTATCTCCTGTTCTTGTATGTCTTGTCTGTAAAAGTTTAGGTGATGCTGAGCAAAATACTGATCTAATTAGGTCTACGGGCTAGAACATTATTTATGCTATCAGAATTGTGACAAAAAAGATAAAAAAAGGGGAGAAACTAGTTTTTCCCTTTACCATAAGGTGCTAAATCTAATTTACTGTAAATTCTGGATTTATAGTACTGTCTCCAACACTTAGGAGACCTTCTGATTTACTGTATCTACACTATAATTACTTACCTGCATGTGATGAGTCAATACCAGCTTGTTTTCTAACAAAATCCACAGTCTGGCCCAAAAGGGTTGAAGTTTTATATGGAACTTCATTATCACATAGGTAGCACCTGTCTCCGCAGCCCCCAAAAAGAAAACAATTAATCCTATTTTTTTTTCTGTTATTTAAAAATCCTAAACTATTTTCTTGTTTGATGCAATTCACTACACAAAGTTATAAAATGACAAAGTTTAGTGTAAGATTTAGAAGTCTTAGAAAAGAATCCAATCTACTTATCACAAAAACAAAACACTTCAAAATTATCTCTAGTAAATTATTTTGGTAACTGGTGGTTGCAATTTACAAATATAAATTAGAATCTTAACAGATGTGCTTAGAAACCTTGCCGCAAGAAAAATAAAAAGCTGGGAAAGTTCTACCAAAAATCAAGAAACTAAGATATCAGGCCCTAAAGGACCAAATGACTTATGAATACTATTGCATGGAAAAACATTTTGAATATTCTAGCCAAGCAAATACTTAATTGTATTTAAGTTGGATAGGAAATAATTCAAGTGTCCACCATTAAACCTGCAGATTTTTATTCGCTTTTCTACTGCTGATACAAAATTTATTTGTCTCTTTGTGAGCAAAGAAGTGTATGGTTATGCCAGTAATCTGCTTTAGACAAAATTGTTGGAGAAGCTGCAGGCTTCTTCATAAAGGCTCAAGAAGGGTAAAACCCTGACAGAATACACACAGCAGAAGGAGTTTCACACGTATCAATTTTGTAGTTCCACCCAATCAACTCCTTGAAGAAGTGGCAAAAAGTACTGATACTTCTGCAGTTTGGAAAACACCAATTATATTTCTTAGGCAGACCTCAGGATTACTGTAAATCAGACTCAATTTTCTGATATTAAAAGCAGAAGAAGTCTGCAATAAAATGTTTCCCCAAATCTCTAGCATCCCTGGCATTAGCTATTATCATCACATTTCTTCATAGCTCATTAAAAAAATTCGCTCAGCTTTTGGATCCCTGATTGTTTATCTATTGTCTATCTGGTTAATCATAAAAATAGGCATTCTCACTCCTGGAATAACAAAGGATAGTTACTTCCATGGTGTGTTTTAACACCATAGCCTTCTACTGCTGAAAAAATTGTAGACAACCTTAATTTAATCAAGGGATTGGAAAAGGTTTTGTTAGCTATGTTTTGTTGGTTGTTTGACCAGCACTGTAAATGTGTACAACAGCACTGGTAAAGCCAAAAGAGCAGAACGTAGTGAATTCCTAGAACTCTGTTTCCTCTCCAAAACATGTCTTTAAACTGCTTACAGTTATTATTTATATCCAATTTGAACCACTTGTGCATACACACCACAGAGAGATTTAGTCACACGTTCATATAATTAATAAAAGCAAAAGCAGTTTTGATCAGAATTTGTGTACTAGGTCAACTATGAAATACAGTTCTTGACTGTGGGTTTGATTTATAACTAATTTATAGCCAATATATCAATCTTTGAATAACTTCTTGGGCAAGTTTGTACAACCAAGAAGGAGGCCAAAACTTCTTACTTTGATAACTTCCACTCATTTGCAAATATTTTGATTAAAAAACAGGCAAAATAAAGTACTTCAAACTCACAATTTTAACATTAATTTAAATTCACAAACAGAAGTTCACTAGTTCATTAGTAATAATGTTATTAATAATGTCCATTTCCATTCTAGAATTCATTAAAAGTAGTGATAATTACATATAAGTGCTAAGTATGATCAAGGAAATAGATAATGTTATATAAAAGGAACATAATGACAGATACCAAGTTACAAAACCTCATTACTAAGCAAAACAAAAACTCTTTATGTCAAGTACAGTATTTCTGTATAGCACAATTTAGAAAATTAGGGTTCCCCCTTATATATAGAAGTGTATAATTACTTTGAGAGAAGCAAAAACTACCAGGGACTTGGATTTTGTTGCTTCATCCAGTAGCATCTTGTAATTCTAGCTGTGCTTCCTGTCTACATGTGGTATTAAATAATCATAGTTACCGAGACGATAAAAGTAAGGTTGTCACTAAGCACACATCAGAAAGAACCTTCTCCCAAGGTCGAAAGAGATTTTAAGATTCAGAGCTACAGATCAACATTTGTCTCCATGTGTCAGTATTCTGACCAAGTAAAAGCAGTAATATATGAAGTCAACCACATGTACTAGTTGGTCAAGTTCAACCTTAGTTATGAAAATTTTCTAATCATAAATTTTACATGAAAATGACACTTATTTGCAAATCTCAGCAAAGACTGCTGGGAATTACACGTTTGGAAATACTTTAATATAGAGAGAAATCCCAGAACTCACAAAGAAAGGACAAATTATATCCCAGCCTCTGCTGCCCTCCAGCTCTGTCTTGTGTTGCCTGACAAACTCACCACACACTCCAGTTGTCCAAACTGAGAACCAAACAGTGGGGATCTGATCTTGGTGTTTTATAATGCTTTAAAGCATGCTGGTCTGGAGAATTTCTGTCACAGCCCTACAATATTGATAACCACAAGTGTCACAAAATCCACTTGACTGTCAATGAAACATACATAAAGTCAGAGTACATACAAAGTATTAAAATGAAAACTTCAATTATGTTCAACTAATTGGGATCAAGAGACGGCTATCTATTTCAAAATACTTATTTCTGCAGAATAAAGCTGCTCTGGGACTGAACATTTAATGAACAAATTCCAGTTTTAACACCTGAAAGAATGAAATAGAACAAAAACCTCTTCAGCATGCAGAGTTCTAAGTTTCATGAACTAACATGAGCATTAAGACCTTGTAAGAAAATAATAGATTAGGAGTATTTTTATTTTCTCAGCAAAATAATTCAAACTTTCTAGGAAAACAAGTCCTCAAGATGGTGTTTTAGCCTTAAGCCTGCTAAATGCCTTTGGGCCATCTTCCAAGAACTTCATTTGACATTCAGAGCAAGCATTTTTAAATCACACTCTACAGTATCTAAAGTCATCTAGGTACCACCACCTTTACAATAAAAAAAAGAGAGAATATAAGAGTTTAATTAGAAACTCTCTTGTTCCACTATATTATGAGACACTGAAAGGTATTAAGACAAATTAACAACAAAAGAGATACCCTATGGCCACATTTTAGGCATAACCATATCGAAGCGCCTTCATCAGTCTCCTCCTCCTCAGCCTTCTCTTGTGTCTTACTGTCTGCCTTGCAGTCCTGACAAACATGCCATTCCACATTCTGCAGTGCCTTTCTCAGATGCCCTTGGTCCAATCCTTTACGAATATGCGTGCACACAGGTTCTACAAATTAAAAAGCACAAGAAGGATGTAGGTAGCATAACAAATGCAAATATTGAAGACACAGAAAGCAATGCAGAAGCTAGGATAGTATTTCTAGAGCCAAAGAAACACTGACAACTTATCAGAGTATCAGAAAGAAACCTTTTGTTACCACCATTTACAATCTGGGTACACTGTTGCTGCATCCTAAACTTTACTTTGAGGTGTTTTTATTGCTCAGACAGTGTGACAGCTCTGAATCCATCTTTGTTGAGGCAGCATTACAGCCCCAAGATTGCAAATTTCTATTGTCATAAGCTGGAACTGGTGCAAATTTGTGCACCTACAGTTCTGTTCCTGTCCAACATAACAGGATTTTATCAAAGCACAAATGGTAGCCAACAAGAGACAAACATAGATAATCAGAAGCATTCTTTTAGCCGTTCTGAAAAACATGAGCTTCATCTACAACCTCAAAATTGTAATTTAAAAAACAAAACAAAACAATTTGTATATTGGCAACTACTGTTACAGTGGAATTATTCACCATGGTCAGTCTCAGTTTCATTTGTGGCTTTACAGGACTTTATCATTGTAAGAGAACCTATTTATAGGCAAAAAAGTGAGATGCCATCAGCAGTTAGAACATAACTGATCTCTTTGTGGGAGAAAAAGAGGAACAGTTTCAGCAGACATCGACCCTGACTCCAGGAAGCAAAAAAGTCCCCAACAACCAAACCAGACAAAAGCAGCTAAAAAAGACATCCATTAGAGACAGAAGCTAACAGAATACCAGGACAATCAGGAAACCAAAGTAGGGTAGACTTAAACAGGCCATCCCACCAAGCCTCCTCAAACTCTAAGTGCTTTCTCTCCCAACTAAATTAATCTGGTTCAACTCACTTCCCCAGCTGGGATCAACAAAAAAGATGGGAAAGACACAATCTGTGACGTGGCAGATAAGGTGGTAGAAAAGAATGCTACACAACACAAGTGAAAACAAAAGCTACAACAACCCAGGTAAACAAGATTAAAAAAAAAAAAAATTCAGCACAGTTGAGATCCAGCAGAGCTAGGAGAATAAAATTTAGTATTTAGGATTAGGAACTATTAGGAACAGAAGAACAGAAAGTAGAGGTTTTAACCAAAATACACTATGAGAGCTGAAGTGTCCAGGGCCAGTACCAAATTAGCTGCTAGAATAAAGGCAAATTGCTTCACAAAAAATATTTTAGTCACAGCTTTTACTGCTAAAGCAAGAAATGTTTTGCAACAAAATTTTCACTAGGAAAATGCAACTTCAGTTTAGCAGCTGACTCCACAAACCCATTATATTCTGAGTAATTTTACAAAATCTGTATCAGTAAAGAACTGTGTGTCTGAATTTCCCGAAAACCAGAAACTAATCTCAGTTTTCAAGACAGAATTATTATTTTCTAGCATACTTAGAAAAGTCACAACACCAATACTTCTTGCTAGACTTGGGTTTCAATTAAAAAAAAAATCCAGATTTTGTAAATGAGACTTCAAAGTCAGTGACTAGTGTAATGGCCTTCTAATGTTAATCAGCTTCCAAGCCTTCTTTGAGATTAAAACAAACATTAGGTCCACAGACTTCTCCAAGGAAACATACTCAGTATATCCGGAGACTCATCAGACTGTGCAGTTTTGCCTTTGATGCGTTTCTTTCCCATATTTGTAGTCTGTAGTTGTTCCTAAAAGGAACAGTGACCTAACAAAGAAAAACAGTAAAATTAGAAAGTAGTTTTGGTTTTCCTTGTTCATTGCTACACAAGTTATTTCTGTGGCCAAGCTGTCCCTTGAGGTGAGTGACTTATTTTAATTTGACATTTTCAAAACAAAACAAAAAATTATATTTTAACATGAAACAATTGTAACTGTTGTATAGACAAGATCACAGTGTGGATTACAAAACCCAAATGATTTAAAATGTTAAATCAAAAGCATTGCACAAAATAACAAGACTGAAAACTCTAGTATCAAAAAATCCTATAAACCTTAAGGACTTTAACTAACACCACAGGGATTTTATGAAAAATAATTGGTTTTGTCCCAATTAAAACTTGAAGTTATTTGCATTTGCAACCTTTTCATTTTGTTTACTGCAAATTGCCTATGTCTTTCATGAAGTCTGACACAGGTAAAATACTCTTAACATATTTGAAAATATACAGACAACGGGAATTCCGATTTTTCAATTTCTTGACTGGGGAAGTTTTATCATCACCTTCTCCACATATCAAGCAAATAATGTAGATGGGTCTGTTATTTACTATACCTATGGATCCTTCTCGACAAGAGTGTTCTACCACTACAGGGTCCTAAGCCAAGTGCTTGGCTTCAGATAGGTGGCTACTGCACATGTGATAGAACATTTTTAGTTTCTAGTCTGCAGCCGCTGTATCTTACCTGACAAAAGATCATCCAAAAAACTCAGGTGAACTTAAAACTCAACATGTGGTATACAATGAAAACAAGGAAGGTAAAATGGTTCAAAATCAAGTGTTCAGGATCTTTGCAGGGTACCTTAACCCTGCTGTCCAACCTTCATGTAAACAAAACCAGCACTAAATCTGACATGTATCAATCCACAATTCCAAACACATTTATTTGCTTGTACTTGGCAGCACACCAGCCCCAGAGCACAACTGCCTGCTTGGAGCTGTCACAGCCAAAAAATTACGCCACACCAAGACAATCAGAGAGAAAAGTTAAGCTGGGGAAATCCTAGGCATGATACTCACCGAAGACGTTTTGTATGAAAAGCTACTTACAAACACGAGCATGTTTGCATGAGCTTACTCTTAGGGCAGATGACCCAATTGTTGATGGCTGGTTGGCAGCCACTTCATCGAGAGCAGAATTATCAACTTTTGCACAGGGGCGTTCAATTTGTTCAGAGTAAGAAATAAGTTCATCCATCAACCTTCCCCTACAGCACATTTATTTTTAAAAAAAGCTACAACACTTGATCTTGTATGAACAACTTTTAACTGATAAAATCCTTTCTAAACTGTGCTTGCTCCTGCCGGGAAGGCAGGTCAGCATGAACACGTGCGGCTGTTAATTTAACCCACGCTGTGCCTGGCCAGACTTGTCCGACAGGCTCTGCAGCAGCCTTTCCACGGCACAGCCCTCACGAGGAAATGCACAGCCTGAACGACTGAAGCATTTTATGTTTTTTTAAGACAGAGAGGTCTGTAAACGACCAAATGTGCACCTGCGTTTGACAGACACCGTGGAAAACGCGCTCAGAGGCTGCTCTGGGAGCCCCCAGAGCACGGACCAGGCCGGACGCTGTCTCCAGGCGGCACCTCCGTCCCGCGGGCAGCAGGCGAGCCCCGAGCCGAGCCCCGAGCCCGGCCCGGCCCGCAGCCCCCCGGG